>JALPQI010018489.1:0-14348 GCA_025490895.1 Thaumatotibia leucotreta
TTGGGACTCGATAAGATTGCTACATTCTTTTTGGTTTAAGTTTCATATATGGTAATTCCAGATGCATTTAACAAAATTCTTTATGTTAGTTTAAATTCAAAGCTAAACATAAAATATTAAAATAAATTCTTAATTATTTATTTCATGAATTGTTACATAATAATATATACGGTGTTATTAAATTAGTCACGGATATTTAAGGGACTTTAATTAACATCAAAACAATTAACTTTCCTTAGCAATTAAAAAAAAAACATTTACTGTAAAAAAGAACATTATAATTTTTATAAATAATCATCCCCTATGTAATATACTAATGCGTTTATACGCATAGTTAATAGGAGACGCCTACGTCCAGCAGTGGACTAACATAGGCTGATGATGATGATCATGATGATGATGATGTAATATCCTGTCAAGATGTTCGTTTAACACTGCCTGTCATGGCTTAAATTATGACTAAAGAGGTTTCATTTATTTATCTTATTAACAGGGTGCTTTAACGAAGCAAATTTGTTTCCTAGTTTTCTCCAAAAAACATAACAAAACCTATAACGTGTCATACATAAATATACTCCAGGAGCGGAGTACTATTGTAGTAGTAGGTCATAATTAATGACAATTTATTCTTTTATAGGGTTTTGTATTATAATATACAGTATTCTAAAGACTTTTTGAATTATGACTGACACGAATACGTAAGAAATTATATTTATTAAAATTAATCGTAGAAGTTCTACGCCATAATCAGTCGTGAGCTTACTCATTGAAATCAATGTAAGGCTAAATATAATGTACCATTTGCTATGATTACAACCGATACTAGTACCTTAAGTTGATTGTTATTTCGTTGCTTAAGAAAATGTGGTAATAAACCTTTATTTTTGTCTAATTTTTGTATATTGACGACAAATCCCTAAATAAACTGCGTTTTTCAAGTAAATTTTAAATCGTTTTTTTACTTCCTTCTGTGTCTTACATTGGCATGAAACTTGATAAGCGTGTTTGAATTTCTTAATAATAAAATCATGTAATGCTGTTACAAAGTTTTGTTGTATTTTAATTACTTTATTTAAAAAAACTATATTTTACTGCTGTGAATGAAGTTCGTAGCACGAAAATTCAATCAAAATACTAGTTAAATTACAGTACACTAGTCCCTTTTACTGCAGTTTAACCTGTAAAATGCCGCCTATCTCTATAGAGCACGCAAAATTTGTGCAGTAAGTGGTCATTTTACTGTGTCTTAATTAGTAATTGTTATATTTTTCCCTGTTTTTAAAAGTGCAGTACAAACACAGAATTTCGAAAAAAACACATATTTAATTTTAGAAAATGCATAAGCACGTATTTTTTAATTTATCATATTGTATGATATTAATACTTCATTTTGGACAAAAAAAAATCTCAATAACTATCAAATCTTGGAAAATATATTACTTTAAAACAGTTTTTTGCTATTATCTCAAAATCGACTTTTGTCAGTTACTGTGGTTTAGGAATTGCACGGCAGTATAGAATTATCATTATAGTTCATTTGAATTGATTTACTATTTATCCGTTTATTAAGCCGTATCCGTATAGGAAGCGATTTAGACCTGGGAGCCGGTCGACGAAGCCCCGCTGCGCGGGGCTTCTATTTCTGGTCTAAGGGATAAAAGGTACCTAACGAACCTATCCAGGTTAGAGTAGGGGATGTACAAATTTATTTTTAATGCGGGGGGCTCCGCCCCCCGAGCCCCCCTTTTTTTGGTTTCGCAAGGATGACGATGCGTAAACAATGAATTAAAAGTAAGTAGGTCTTTTATTTATCCGGGAAACTACGCTCGAAACCTAACCAATCCAAGTCGGTTTTACCCTGATTTATTACTTGGATTGCTTAGGTTTCGAGGCTAGAACGGATTGAAAAGGGTAAGTAATATAACGTATACCTTTTTGTAGAACTTAACCTAACTTTCTTACTTTTCTGGCAGTTATATTTATATCGTTATATCAGATGTTAGTATATGTTTTAACTTTTATACCTTTATATTGATATATGAAACGGAATTCGTTAATATGTACGTTAGACTAAACAACGGTATATATTATTAACGTTATATTATTTTTGTATTATACTATTTGGAAATAGATGTTTAATACATTATACCTAACGTTAGTATACGTTATGAACGTTTGTAAACTGTAATTATACTAAAAGTGCGTATTCATTATGATACGCACCCGATTTCTTATGGGTTCTTTTCGCGTCAGTGGTGACAAGTTAGAATCGGAAGTAATTTTAATTTTATGTAGGTATAACTTAGGTCTTAGACCATTCGAAAGAGTTAGTTGCCATTCCAATTTGAATAAAGAATCATCACACTATCATGCAGTTACCGAAAACCGCTTACCTGACTAACATATCCAATATGACTCCTCAACCACACCGGATCCAACTCCTTAATATCCACTCCATCCAGCAATATCCTGCCCTCCACAGGGTCATACAATCTCAGAATCAAGGCCGCCACTGTACTCTTGCCACACCCAGATCTTCCGACCAACGCTAATGACCGTCCGGGGTGTAGGTGAAGATTTAGACCTTTCAGTAGAGGGGCACCTTGATAATCGAAACGTACGTTTTCTAGAATGATCTCGCCTACCGGCCTCTCTTTGGGCCTAAGGCCGCCTGTAAAAAAAACGAAATTAAATTAGAATTATTTAGATGTTGGTTGATGCAATTTGAATATGCTCCAAGGTTAATACCTTGGAGCATATTCAAATAATCAAACCGGAATCAGAAAGGGATTGGAAAGTACTGTTGACACAACAAATGACACTTCATTTACCTAGAAAAGAGTTGTCTATAGATGTAGTGAGTGATTAATTAATTAATTAAACTATTGTCTGTAAGTCTCGGCACTTAAGGCTCCGGTGTAGTAATTTTACGAAATTGCTCATCTTTGCGATAGTATACTGGAGTCACTAAAAAGAATCCTGCTAGTATTCTAACATAATAACGAAAGATCATTTCAATTCGAAAGGAATAAGTGGAGTACTTTCTTATTTTTGTTCTTAGTTTTTTAATAATGTACCTCAATTTAGGAGTTGTTTCATGATTTTTGACTGAAGAGGTAAATTTGTTCACTTTTTTTATAATCAAAATGGTATGAAATCGGTATGCATTATATACATATGAGTTGGAAAATGAGTCGTCTAAGGAATAAGTGGAACCCTTTTTTCCATTTTCATACATATTTTTTAAATTAATTCGAATTTAACTAGAACAAATTTAAGAAAAAATGCCATAGTTTAGTAGATAAATTAGAGTACTTATAAAGCATATTTCATAAAAATTATAAAGCAAAAATGAACATCAATTCATTTCTAATTAAAATATTATAAATTTTATTAGAGGACATGAAAATTTATATTAGAAAATCTAGATACAGTATCGTATGAATCAACGTCCTCGCAAAACAAGGTTACTTATAATCGTGTTTTTGGATACTTAATAATAATATATATTTATCAAAACTATATTTTTGTAATACCAATGGTACATTTTATCTTAACAATTGCAATTCATACGCGTTAATTCATTATTAACGATTTTCACTTTCAAAAGTATACCGGACTCTTAAACTAGGAATAGGTATATGAATATATCCTAGATTGACGTGAACACTGTTGTGTCAACAGTACTTTCGAATCCCATTCTAATCGCGGTTTTATAATACAAATGATGTAGAGTCAAAAGTGCGTCAATATTAGCTGATAATTGGGCAATATACAAAAAAAAACTAGCTAATATTTATGTTGCAGCTACGATATTTCAGATCCAAATAGACAGTTAAAAGTTTGAGATCTGGTTCTCCACAAGACTGGCTGTACCTAATGTGGGGATCACTGGTACCTGTACTTTTAATTTAGTTTTATGGTTAATAAATAAAATATTTAGTATATTTTGTCTACATAGTGTGGCGTGGCGTCATAATTGGACAAGTCAGTGGCAATCATACAAAAATATAGTAGCCAATGTTTACTTTGTAGCGCCAACATTTCAGATCCAAATAGACATAATACTTTGAGATCTGGTTCTCCAAGATACTGTGTGTGCCTAATAAGTATAGGGAAAGCGTTGAGCAAATCGTCGGCTGACAAGCAAAACTCACTAAGTAACAAATACCTACTTGAAATAAAGCTCCTATCTCAGTTCTGATATAAGAGGTTGCTAAGAGTAGTGACAGTTTTTATAGTGAGTTTTGCTTGTCAGCCGACGAATTATTAATTTTCAGGCCTGTTTTGTAATAAGGACATGTAGAAAACTCAGTACGTATTTGCTTACCTGATGAAGGTATTGCCGGTTCCCTATCAATGATATCCCACAATCTAGTAGCGGCACCCATTCCCTTGTTCAATTCCGTGTAGCAGCTGCTAAGGCCGCCTATACTGATGCCGACGTAAGCGGCGTACAGCAGAAAGGAGGTTAGGTTGCCGACTGTCAACTGTTCTGTGGCGACCATACCGCCTCCATAGTAGAGGACTAGGATTATTATCACGTTGCCTGATAAACCGGTCTGTGGAAATAGTACATTACTATAGAGGACGGGAAACGAAGGGTTACAGGCCAAGTAGATATATCTGGCCAAAGGAACTGAGGCCAGATAGTGATACGCGGCCTGTAACCCTGTTTCTCGCCGAGATTTGTATAGTGCCTTTCTCAAACTTGCCATGAAATAAAACGAACTGATTTCGCCGAACTATACTACTTAATTTGTAAATATACCAAAATACCTTTCTATTTGAGAATCTGATTTGAGAAAAAAGTTTCTAAAGAGATTTAAGAAATGAAAATGAATTCGAAAAGCACTCACCATTCCATAAAAGCTACCAACAGCGAGCGATTCCTTATAAGCTAGTTGTAGAACCTTCTCTATCTTCTTTGCATACGATTCTCCCTCTTCCTTTTCTTTGCTAAACGCTTTAACTGTTTTTATGTTCGATATCTTCTCTTCAGCGAGCTGAAATAGATGAAGGTTTTCATAAAATGTGATCATATAATATGGGAATCGTGTGATGTCATCATCATCATCATCAGCCTATGATAGTCCACTGCTGGACGTAGGCCTCTCCTATTAACTATGCGTATAGACGCATTAGGAGGTAAATGCCCATAATCGCCACATTGGGCAAGCGGACTGACGATCGCAGTAATGTGTCCGCTACTACGAACAAATAAAACATGGAATTGCATAAATACAATAAATTGCATTTCAAAAACGGTCCTGAATTTTATTTGACAACTGTCACCCCCTCTTCAATGCATCACGGTAATGAATGTCAATATCAACCTATCAAAACTTAAACCGCCATTTAAAAATAGTTGTGATTGGTCCATCAAAGTTTTGATTGGCTATATTCTTTAAACATTTATCAAAGATGTTGCGCCGAAATATGCGCGGTGTTAAGAAAAGCGCTACGTCCTGCCCATCTTGGCACAATTGAACAATTGCTTTTGGGGGCATTTTTGAGCTGGCGTTAGACGTCCATGTTATATATGGTCGCAGGTCCGCTATGAGGACGCTGATGGTGTGATGTAATTTTCATATATTTTTACGGAAGCTCATGCGCTTATTTTAGTCACATTCACTATTGTGAACTGCAGGGATGAGTTGTGGTTTATTATTGCCAATTTTTTTCAACCTGGCTTAGCCAAGATGCCATTTTGCAATCGTGTACGATAAGCGATAAGTCCCGAGACCATAATAATGTATGGAAATGTTCACGAGACTTTTCGTTCGAATCTGTCACTCTCATACATGTATGCTTGTCGGATACGATTACGCCGCCGTAAAAATATATGAAAATCGTGGTAACCAAAAAAAACATAATGCATTTTTTTTTCTTGTAGGTACAGTCACCATCAGATATATCGTGGCATCTTGAGCGCTCAAAAATTACTGAACACGCGTCTATTGTTATGGCAATAACTATGTTCAGATATTTTTGAAGGACGCTACGATATATCTAGTGGCGACTGTACATATGTAATAACCATGATATTCCTCTAATAGTAGCCGATTTTTAATTTTTGACAGTTATAGAATAATCCTTTTCCTAACTAGTGCGCAAAAACGAACTTTGCGCACGCTTCGCGCGCGCTAATTTTTCTTTTTGACGCACATGTTATGAAAAATATCGTCCCTTACACGTGCAAAAACTTTTTTTACTCGGGTGATTGTCGCCCTAGTTTCACTCGGGCTCCAACTTTCACCCTCGACGAAAAAAGTTTTCCCGCACTAGTTAGGAAATGTACTATTTCCTAACTAGTGCGCAAAAACGAACTTTACGAACGCTTCGTGCGCGGAAATTTCTCTTTTTGACGCACTTGTTATGAAAAAAATTGTCCCTTACACGTGCAAAAACTTTTTTCGCACTAATTAGGAAACGTACTATTTTAGTACAGATGGTGTACTTTTTAGGCTCTAGTGCGAGAAGTGGGTCATTTTACGTCAATTCCAAAACCATCTGTACTAAAATAATCCTTCTTAGTAGAGATGGTGGCTTTTTTAGGCTCTAGTTCGAGAAGTGTGTCATTTTACGTCAGGTCCAAAACTTCGGAGAGCCATCTGCACTTCAAAAACGTCGTACGAGACACGTGCAAAAACGAAATTCGTAACTCGTGTCGATTTAAAACACAGAGAGTGTTTTAAAACATCGCCACTCGTTTCGATTTTCATGTTTTTCGCACTTGTGTCGTAATGTAAATGTACTATTTTAATATGAGGGTAAGACTCACCATTTTTTCGATACCTAGTCTTGTCGTCATATATAAAAGGCTCATGTCTAAACTGTCAAAAGTTCATACTTAGAAATCGGCAACTATAATTGGAGTGATTTGTGTTCCCATACCTCGCTGGTTTCCGCTAAGCTGTCTTGCAACTGCCTAGTGATGTTCCTGACGAATCGGCCGTAAATGACGGCTAGTACCGACACAGGTGGTACCACGCACAAACCAACCATGGCTAGCGACGGAGACATATAGATCTGAAAACGTTTTTAAAATGTAAGAATAGAATGAAATTTAGGGTGTATTCGGGTAATTCCGGTAATAAACGCCGGATAATTCCTTAAGACGATGTATTGTATGTATGTAAAAATATACCTAACCTATACCAAATTGCAATGAAGTAATAAATAAACATTTCCAAGAAATTAATACCTATAGGGAAATGATGATGGGATTTTTCAATCGTTTTTGTGTGTAATCCCTGATTACTTTCTACAATTTTGAAAAATGTTTCTAGGAATTGTTCATGATAGTGGCGGATGGTCCTTTTAGATTAAAGAGGGTGTTGTTTAGGACCAAAGTCTATTTCAGGTCAAGGGTGCCTTATACCTGCTGCTTAAAGAAAAAGAAGTTACAGTAGTACAATTACATTATGTTACAAGTCCACAGCAAGCTTGATTATCCAAATCTCCATAGAAACATAGTCACATTCTAACAAACTCTAGACAAAAACATAGTTAAAATAACATAATTCATAGCAATATAATTATCACTAAACTATGTTAATATCTATGGATTGTTCACACATTATGAGAGTTTTATTCATAAAATGCTTTCGAAGATATAGATAAGATAAATAGTTGTGGTTGAGCATCGAAAACTATGTTGAAATGATGATAATAACATGATAAAACGTAATATTTTATCATTATCAATACATACAAGATAGTTATATTACAGACACTGGAAGAAATTATTTATTTTCCAGGGTATTCCTTCTTTTCATTTTCATACATGTCAATCAACTTTTTGTTGTCTCTGTTCAGTCAGATAGGAGACTACTGACAAAGTTTCCGAGGAGAAGTATTATAAGTTGGACTTCTAATATTAAAAGTTTCAGTACCTTAAAATTAGGATGACTATAGGGTGTTGCTACAAGGATATAAGGGGTATTAAAAAATTTATTGAATGATGTACTACAATAAACATATAATATTATTATTTATATTATAATATTTAAGTTATATTCACCATCATGCCTGTCCCTGCTCCAACCATAAACAATGATCTAAGCCCATCACTGACATTCTGACTGAGGTTCCGCCCCACCAGCTGTGTGTCAGCCGACAGTCTATTTACAAGCTCGCCAGTGGAATTTTTGCTGAACCAGGCAGGCTCCTGCCGCAGAATTGCATTGAACACCTGTTTGCGAAGTGACTGAGTCATTCTTTGGCCTGTAAAACAAGGCTACAATTTTATAACTTTCAACCTCAACCTCATAGGGCCAAATGTATTCTGCACTGTGATAGAATTCCGACCTTTCATGAAATAAGTATGATTTTCTTTGTTTAATTGATTTTTGAAATTAACTAAAGTCAATATGCAGCATGGTGTTAATAATTCAATATACCAAATATATAAAGTATAATTAAAGTAAAATATCTAAGTCATTGCTACAGTAAAAAAAAATTACAAATATTCTGGACTCTTTAACTACATATTTACAATAAACTTGTAATCAGAAAAAGTTCCAATTAATCAACCACTTTAACTAAGTAGGAAAATAAATGAATTATGACTAGCTAATATTACTTCTATTACCTGATATTGACATTAAATACACTCTTCCGAAGTTACACAGGCCTCCAATTAAGAACACTCCGCAAAGCATAAAGCAAAGTGTGTCAAGTTTCTCTCTCGCACCTGCCAGGTCATTTGTGCTACTGTAGATGATATCCAGGACCTTGCCTAGTGAAAATGGGACCGCCATTGTCACACTTGATGATATGATAAGGAAACCGATAGCACCTAGAATAGAACAGTAATTATGAGCGCCTGTATGGCTATATGATATAAGTAATAAAAATAAGTATTGTGGTAATAAATGATTTGGACCAAAATTACATAAACCAGTGCCAATAAGTGCAACACACTATAGCATGATCACAAAGCTTAAAGTTACAATAAACTTTGGGGTTACATAGCAATATTTTTTTATATATTTACCAGTCAGAGTCCATTTTTCTGGAGCTGCTAATCCAAATAATCGCTTCAATTCTGAAGGCTTTAACTTTACATTTATTTTCTTAGATCCAGTCACAATAGAATTTACTTTCGAGGGTCCAATGGTTTCGTTCTTAGTTTTAATATCCACTTGACTTGAATAGTACCTCGATTTCGTAGTAAATAAACCATTTTTACTATGCGAAGCCCTTTCGTAATAATTCCTGAAGATTGGGGCCTTGTGTGAGAAATATAACCTGTGACCACACTGATGACACGAATGTTTCGAAATCGGTAAACCAAACAATAAAACTGTACGCCTACTAGATATTCTAACGTTAAAATTTACAAGCAAACGTTGCAACATTTTATAATTTTTAAACTTTATTCGAAACGAAAATAAATAATTTCCCCTGTCATGTCACTTGTCAAAAGTTATCTGTCAGACAGGAATCAAAATGTCATTGTCATTCTTGTGATGTGTCACGTGTGTCAGTTTCAAACTACCATTGAGTAGAACAAAATAGGAGTCAATGGGAATGTCCACCAAATGTACATTATACATTATGAACATTATACTAGAACTGGAAGCTGTCCCTTTCTAATGAGGTGACCATGATCAAACAGAACACGGGACAAATCGCTTGTGAAACAGATCATCATATAAGTATTCTGTTTGGTAATTAATGCAATTTTTTTTGGGTATGTAGATTGGGATAAGCGCGGATAATTCGAGCACCTATATAAATAGTTGTAATTGCATGCAATTTAACTTTAAATTTTCTTGGTTTTAATATCACACTCGGTCCATTTTTTTCAAAGTCCTCCTCACTGTTTTTGTAACGTAGATATTTTTAGTATGTTTCTTATCCCAATCGTGAGCTCTTTCAATCCTAATAGAAGAACTTTCCATTCCGTTACCGCTTTGATTAGGAGTTGTGAATAATCTGCGGACTCCATATTGAGCGTCCCTTATTAATATGGGTCCGAGGTCATAATTACGAAATGAGGCCACTTATATTTTTTAAATATGGGATACAACCATGCTGAAAATTTCATTTATTGCACCTCAGACCTCAGATCCATATTAATGGTGATGTAATGTCCTCAAATATTAATTTACAGCTTGTATGAAAAATTTAGAAAATCAAGCTGTTTCCCACTTTTTATAATTTGGAGCCATATTTTGAGCTATTGTGAGATCTATCAGAAATGTAGATTTTGATCACGACTTTAAAAAAAATTGTTTTGGCGCACTTTTGCTTTAGTACCTTCTTTTTGTATACTATACTCAGGTCAACAATCTCTGTCAGTAAAAAAAGAAATGTACGCGCAGTGTCGTCTGCCCATGAACAATTTGAATTGTACTGACAGGTATTGTTGCACAGAGTATAAGTGAATTATTTCATTCATTAGAAACGAATGAAGAATAAATGAATAAAATATTTATCGCCAATATTATAATTTATTAAGTTATAACCATAATTGCATAGACACCGGGAGGGATTCAACAATTATTTTAATTCATAATTATGCGATCGCCGTCAGTTTTATAGTTACCGTTAATAAAAGTTGCGAAGAATGTCAACAAACCGTTCGAAGAAAATAATATCCATATCTAGCATAATTTTATTATTAAGCTTCTGCACCGTTATTAAATAACATACGAATTGAATAACGCTAATTATTTAATGACGTTCATAGGAAAATAAACACATTTTTAATACGAGGTTTGTTTGCATTGTTCGCAACTTCAATTGATTGCGACTTAAGTAGCGAAATTACTCAAAATTATTATTTATTGAAATTATGCGCTCAAAAGGTGTGTGCGGCTAGCAGAGTGCTTTGCGACTTGCGACGTATAATAGGTACAGTCTGGCAAAAAAGAGTAGAAATTAAAAAGTAGCAACATCGTAGTGTCGTCCCTTTCAAATCAATATGTGTGAGAAAACGGGACGACACTACAATGTTGCCATTTTTTAATTTCTACTCTTTTTTGCCCGACTGTACTTAGGGTAAATTGCTACTAACTGGCCACCTTAGATAAAAATGAACTCTATGTGCTTATAGTTAGAATTAATTTTAAAACGATGTGTCATGTTAATGTCAAACACTCTCCCTCTCCAAAAATGAATTCTAATAATAAAGGTCATTTTTAGGGTTCCGTAGCCAAAATGGCAAAAACGGAACCCTTATAGATTCGTCACGTCCGTCTGTCCGTCTGTCCGTCTGTCCGTCTGTCACAGCCGATTTACTCGAAAACTATAAATGCTACAGTAACGAAATTTGGTAAGGATATGTGTTGTATGAACCGCTACAGGATTATGCTACTAAATTGTAAAAAAAACCATTGGGGTGGGGGCCCTCCATACATGTAACTGAGGGATAGAAATTTTTTTTTTGTTGTATATAAGCGTGTGGGGTATTAATCGAAAGGTCTTTGAAAATGATATGAAGGTTTATAAATCTTATTTTTATTTAAGCAAATCGTTTTCGAGATATAAGCTCTCAAAGTCTGAAAAATGTGTCCCCCCCCCTCTATTTTTTAAACTACGCGACATAAAATTCTAAAAAAAATATATGTTATGCACATTAATAAACTCTATCAACGATTTTTGGTTTGATTAAATTATCCCCTTTAGTTTTTGAGGTAGGTTGATTTAACTGTATTTTTTAAATAATAAATTGATAATGGTACGGAACCCTTCGCGCGCGAGTCCGACTCGCACTTGGCCGGTTTTTATATACAGTGGCCAGTTACTGGAGGATGGCCAGTTACTATCAATAGTTGCTAAGTGCACACCATAGACTTGTGTGTTGTTTGCCTACCGCGAACTGCCACGGCGTTATTAACGCGGACTTATTTTCTATCCATCCCACTCGTACTAGGGTATTGGTGCGAGCGAGCTAGATAGAAAGTTGAGCCCTTGGACTATGGCAGGTGGCAGGTTAATGATTATATTTCGATGAAAAACTGCACATGCGTTGTCTTTAGGTTAACTTATCTATGCGACCCACAAACATTTTTTTTGTGGTTTGTACCCCCAACTCGCAGCTAACATTTTGGAACTGGAGGTAATTTAGCCTCGTCCTACTCGTCATATTGAAATTTAAACCTCAATATGTTTGAAAACAGTCGCTTTTCTTTTGTTTCAAAAAAATCGAATGTGTTCTTTATAAATCACATTGGGCAGGAAGAGGTTAGGAAATAAACCAGGAAAATAAACCAATCCACAAAAATGTATCAATACAATTGAAATCTTATTTAGTTCAAGCTTAGTTAATCACTAATTTCAGGGATACATTTTAGAGGTTGGATCCTTTTCATGAAATAACGTCTAATTGTTGTATTATTTCCACTAAGAATTTAAAATTAGGAATTGCTTAATTGTAGCACGAAAACATAGGTACGACGGAAACAAAAATGTCCATTCACTTAAAGGATAGTCCATATATTTTTGAGCCCCTTAGTAGCTTTTTGATGGTGAGTGTAGGTAAGTACAGACGATATCGATACTACAAACCATATATTAAATGTAACAAAATACAGTTATAATATGAATGACATGTAACACAATCTAAGGCCTAACAATAATGTATAATATGCAACTAACATCTCTATACGTTAAAAATGCTATTCGTAATACTATACAATCATTTCAATAAATACTAGTTAATAAATAAATAAGACTCACAAAATACATACAACAGGGTCTTCTTGAACATTGATGAAATAATAAAAATAAATTCAGTGTGATAATGATAATGAGTGAAACGCCAGAGGTTTTTTTGGTAAAAACACGTCAAAGCAACCTATTTTTGCTTCAAACAACAACTCTTATATTACATAGACAGCCTATCGCAAAAATCAAAGCAAATGAGTGGTTAATCGAATAACAAGGTATTGTCTCCCGCGTTATCAGGCAAAATACTGTCGGCATAAAGTTGAATGGCTCGCTATACAATAATAATAATAATTAAGCGGTGCCTCCGGCGGGGCGGGCAGCGGGGCATCGAGTGTGCACTAGCGATGTAACGAATATCGGTTTAGGAATATTCGCGAATGCGAATACGAATATTTGCGATTCATATTCGCGAATGCGAATGCGAATATTTGCGATTCATATTCGCGAATGCGAATATTGGGTATTATACATACATATTTGTCAGCCTCCGTAGCCTAGTTGGTAGTGACCCTGCCTACGAAGCTGGAGGTTCCGGGTTCGAATCCCGGCGAGGGCATTATTTGTGTGTTTATTTATCACAAATATTTGTTCCTTAGTCATGGCTGTCCATGTATTTAAGTATCTATATGTATCTATCTATTATATATATCGTCGCCTGGTACCCACATCACAAGCCTTAATTGTGCTTACCGTGGGACTAGGTCGATTTGTGTGAGATGTCCCAAGATATTTATTTATTTATTTATTTATATACACAAACATTAGATAATGCTGGTAGAAAATGCCCAAAGGCATTAAGTTATTAACTGAAATATGACCTTTTATTCATCATTCAGTTAAAATGTATCATTTTTAGAGTCACATGTTTTTGTACTTAGTCATCTAGGTATTAAGGTCAACTTAGAATGTAGTACTTCCTGCCTTGAGTGAATTAAATAATTAGATAAAAATATTCGCAACATTCGCGTCAATTTTTTGCGAATGCGAATATTTTAAAACATGCGAATATTCGCGAATGCGAATATTCGTTACATCGCTAGTGTGCACTGTGCACTCCGGCCACGCGCACATGTTTGCATTAAATTTGTTTTCCCCTCACTAGCTCGTAAAGCGCTCTTTTATCCTTAAATACGAGCGGGTAAAAACGCATCTTATTCACTTGTGAGGCAAAGTAATCTCTTATTCCTATGGCCCACTACTGCCTAGTATAAGTGCATCTGTATGACCGTAGTAAACATGCACAATCGGAGCTCACATGATAAATTGGTCAATTCTCATTGGTGACTTTGTAAGCCATTGGCTATATTTAAGTACCTGGAGTAACTACGATTCCTATGAGCCCATTACTGCCTAGTATAAGTTTGTTCAACTTCGTGCCTTGAGGCCTTCGCAATGCTCAAGATTCCAGTTTTTGGAATCTTTCGCTAGCTCAGGTCTCAATATTGACACGACAGTTAAACAACAACTTTACCCCCTTGTATAATAAATAACTATTAACATGGACGCCCCGTTCGATCGTCCACTCAGTTTGCACACTTACGTAGGTTATGTATATGTATGTATACCATTGACAAGCGAACCTAGCCTAAACCTTTTCAATTTGTCTTGATCCCCTAATGGCACATTAATTACAATTTCAAATACATTAGATGTAATGCTATAAT
>JALPQI010018490.1:0-24924 GCA_025490895.1 Thaumatotibia leucotreta
AACGACGTCTCCAACGTTAGGCTCGGGGACTTGATGCGCCCACTTGTAGCGTTGCAAATAATGAGTCAGGTATTCGTTTGACCAACGACGCCAAAAGTTTTGAAGCATGCGCTGGGTCAGCTGCCATCGTTTCAGGGTGCTGATGTTAGAACGTTCATAGTTCATCTCAGGAACCGTGACCAGAGGCTCTCCTATTAGAAAATGACCCGGAGTCAACGGGTTGGGCTCATCAGGGTCATTGGGTACAATTGAAAGAGGCCGTGAATTTAAACAGCCCTCTATTTGACTAAGCAGGGTTGACATCTCCTCGTAGGTGAGTGTTGAGTCTCCAATAACCCTCTTGATGTGGTATTTGGTGGATTTTATTCCGGCTTCCCACAATCCACCAAAGTTTGGGCTTCTAGGAGGGATAAAGTGCCATGCGGTACCATTTGACGCCAGGTTTTCAGCTACTTCCTGGATCATGGTCGATTTCTCTGCGTTGAAAAGATCTTTCAGTTCTTTCGCCGCTCCGACAAAGTTGGTACCATTGTCGCTGTAAATCTCCAAGCAGCGGCCGCGTCTAGATACGAACCGCTTGAAAGCTTCCAGGAAACCACGGGAAGTTAGCTCGCTTACTACCTCCAGGTGTATGGCCTTCGTGACCATACAGATAAATAAGCACACGTATCCTTTATACGCGTGGTGTCCTCTTCCTTTTGAAGTCCTCAAAATGATAGGTCCTGCATAATCAACTCCACTACGTATGAAAGCTCTGTCAGGAGTGACTCTAGCCGACGGCAAGGCTCCCATCAGTTGAGTCTGTGTCTTTGCCTTGTAACGGAGGCACCGCACACATTTATGGATGTGACCTTTCACCAAATCCTTAGCTCGTACAATCCAGTATGCGGACCTCAAATAGTTTAACATCGCTCGCTGCTCGCCATGAACGCACCGTTCATGGGCATCTGCCACAATCAGTCTGGTCAGATGTGAGTTATAGGGTAATAGCACAGGATGTTTTACTGTCTCGTCTTCTGGCGCGTTGTCCAACCGACCACCAACATGCAAAACACCATTCTCGAGAAACGGCGTTAAGGAACGAATCTTCGATGTTTTTGAACTAATGAAACCTTGCTTGCTGATCTCCTCGATTTCAGTTTTAAACTCTGCGTTTTGACACATTTTAATACAGGCTACTAAGGCCGCATCTAATTCCCATTTTTGTAGATAGTGCGTGCATTTCTGCGCTTCACGTTTACTTAGAAACCGTCTGCAGTAAGCAACAACACGTGTTAACTTCTTGAGGGATGAGAACCGATTCCAAAACGGTTCGTCTACGACTGCAACATGAACTCTTGCCGTTTGCTCGAGGTTGGTTTCATTGTTTTTTGGCTTGGCGTAATTAATGATCTGATCTCGCAGGAGTTTAAGGCCAAACTTCCACAGATCGTGGTCTTTCAATTCTGATGGCTGAATCCCACGTGAGGCACAATCTGCCGGATTGTCTTTGGTCGGCACGTGAGACCATTGGGCGGAGTCCATGGTGGTCAAGATCTCTGACACCCTATTGGCAACAAACGTCTTCCAGCTGCTTGGGTGTTTGTTAAGCCAAGCGAGAACCACTGTCGAGTCGGTCCACGCTCTTACATTCTGTTTGGGTATCTTCATGATCTCCGCAACTTCGGCCAGCAGTTTTGCGGCAAGCACGGCTCCACAAAGCTCCAACCTGGGTATACTGACCTGCTTGACCGGGGATACCCTTGTCTTGGCTGTTATTAACGAGACATGAATGTTCCCAGCAGAGTCCGTTACTCGGAGGTAAACTACGGCGGCGTACGCGGCGTTTGATGCGTCGCAAAAACTGTGCAGCTCGTGTAGTGCATCATCTGCGTTCATGCGTAACCATCTTGGAATCCTGAAGTCTTTAAGGTGAGTCAGCTGTTCCCGGTAAGTTAACCAGTCCTGTAGTATATCGGTGGGTGGTTCCTCATCCCATCCGATCCCTGCTAACCACAGCCTTTGAATGAACATCTTTGCTTTAATGACGCACGGTGCTAACCACCCTAAGGGGTCAAACAGCCGTGCGACATCCGAAATAATTTTCCTTTTAGTTGCAGGTGGCGATAGCGGCGGCAGCTTCACCGAGTACTGGAATTCGTCATCGTCCCTGTTCCAGGTAAGTCCTAGTATTTTGGTTATATTGTCCGTTTTTATTTCTAGGTGGCCTTTTTCTTCTTCGTGTTCTAGGTTTTCTCTTCTATCTATTTGTTCTGACAACTGTGCCCTGTTGCTAGCCCACTTCTGCAGCACGAACCCTCCTTCTTTAAGTAAAGCTTTCATCTCATGGTATAGTTTCAGCCCTTCCTCTTCCGTCTGACAACCGGTCATTAAGTCGTCCATGTAGAACTCTCGATGGACACGTGCTGCAGCCATCGGGTACTGCTCTTTGTGGTCACATGCCACTTGGTTGAGGGCTTTCACTGCTAAGTATGGAGCCGATGCAGTGCCGAAAGTCACGGTAAGCAATTTGTAGTCTTTAACCTCATCTTCGGAGTTTTCGCGCCATACTATCCGCTGAAAATCTGTATCCTCCTCAGCCACCTTTACCATTCGGTACATTTTAACGATGTCCGCCACAAGGCAAACAGGATACTGTCTCCAACTCATAATAAGATGGCGCAGTTCTGGTTGCAAGGTAGGTCCTGTCATGAGCCGATCGTTAAGTGAGATCCCATCGTCGTACTTACAGGAGGCGTCAAAGACTACCCGCACCTTCGTGGTGGCCTTATCCTCGCGGATGACAGCATGGTGTGGTAAGTATATGGCTTCCTTCCTTTTATGGTCAGGCTGCGTCACTTGGATCATATGACCCAGTTGTTCGTACTCCTTGATCACTTCTGAGTAACGAGTCTTCAGTGTTGGATCTTTCGCGAACTTTCTCTCTAATGTATGTAATCTTTTGACAGCTATATCTCTTGAATTTCCTTTACAGGTTGGATTACTGTCCTGGAATGGCAACTTAACTACGTACCTGCCCTCTGCGTCTCTCACAGTTGTTGATGCGAAGAGATCCTCGCACTTTTGCTCTTCCGCGGTTAACAGCTTGGTGTGACCTGACGGCTCCGCTTCCATTTCCCAGAACTGTTTCAACGCGTCATCTTCGTTCACTCGAACATGAAAAATGCTGGCATTCTCGTTTGATCTTGCTGAGCCTACTGAACCCGACAGAATCCACCCTAGTCTGGTGCACTGTGCTAACGGTGTTCCGCTGGGACCTGTCAGCACTCCGTCTTTTATGATCTTACAATAAACATCACCTCCCAGCAATATATCGATTTTGTTGGGGGTGTCATAGGTTGGATCTGCGAGCGTGATCTGCTGCAACTCAAACCAATCTGGAACTACTACTTTTTGGCCTGGAAGATCCGGGGTGACCTTTTTCCAAACGCCAGCCTTCACCGTAAGGCTGAACGTAGGATTAATTAGTGATTGAATTTCTATTTGAACTTCATGCTTAGGCGTTACTGGTAGCACACACCCGCCTAAGCCTGTAAGTGAACTATTGATGGGCACTTTCGTTAACCCTAGGGTTTGTACTACTGCTTCAGTAACAAACGAACGCTGTGACCCTTGATCTATGAACGCTCGGATAACATGATAGTCGCCTGTTTTGGACTGTGCCTTGATAAGCGCTGTGGGCAATAAAACCTCACCTCTCTCTACCTCTTTGGTAAAACAGCTGACTACCGGCGTGACCTCTATGCTCTCTGTCGAAACATGTGTGGCTTCCTCAGACCCAGATTCAACCGCCTGACCTACGCTCTTTAAATGGACAGTTGACGTTGAGAAATCCTTTGGGTGAAGCAAGGAGTGGTGCTTCCTCTTACAAATCCTACATGTAGTGGCTTTTTGGCAGAACTTTACACTGTGATTGCTCCCTAAGCAATTATAACATATTTTATTCTTGCTTACAAATTCATGCCTTTTGGCATAATCTTCTCCACAAAACTTCTTGCAGGGTTGGTTCGTTAGGCCTCGGTCGTTTTGACCAGCCGCCGCCCGCCGCGTGCGGCCGACGACAGACGCCGGCCGCCGCGGCCAGCGTGTGAACTGGGTATTATGGTCGTTTTGAGATCGTAGCCGCGGCGGCCAATCGAGGCAGTTTCCGAGGGTTTTGTTTGTGAACGGACGTGTGTGATGGAAAAAACTATAGCATATCTACTGCTTAAGGAAGAAGAGGAGGAGGACTCTCTAATAGTATTAAGAAAGCAGAAGAAAAAGAAGAACAACGGAGGGTGCCTACAATATTTTGCTTCAAATTATTGTTTTTGAAGTTTTTATCCTGCGAATCGTACAATATACTGTGCACTTTAACTAATTCAATCAAAAACTCGTCACTTTCCTTTGTAAATTTATCCATATTGTCCGAGCGTCCACACGCCGCAATGCTCCAAAATGACTAGAGTCGCGGCGGCCAGCGGGCGGCAGTAGCGGGCGGCGCGGGGACGCCGCACGCGGCGGGCGAAAACGACCACTCCCGAACATTCCCGAATACACCATTCACACGCTGCGGCCGACTGGACGTCGTCGGCTGCGGCCGGCGGGTCAAAACGACCAAGGCCTTAGTTGAAACTCGCGTGTAATATGAATTTAAAAGTACTCACGGTTGCACTTGCTCACTCACTCCACAGATATACACTTCGTGAACTTCCGCTAGCAAACTCCAGATGGCGCCACTCTCGTTCCGCCACCAAACTTCTGCTTCTTTAATTGATTCCACTGGATGTTGTCGGCTACTCGTCGCTAGATGGCGCCACTTGCGCCTTGGACCTCTGGACACTGTAGAATCTTGACTGCACGAAGTTGACTGCTACCCAACGCTAGGTGGCGCTAGTAGTTCCACCTCGGCTTGCTGCAACTATCCTCGCCTTTTCAGCAGCAATCCACTGCCAGGCTCGGGAACGAAGTGTAGTCCGCACCGACTACCACCAAAAACGCCACTCCAAAAGGCTATCCGATTCGATAGGACCATGTACAAACTCCGTACTCTTGGGTCTCGAAAAGGAAGCATTAAATCAAATACCGAGTTTAATTATAAACTGACGTATATTCAATTATAATGCTGAACTCCCCACACAAATCTCAATAAACAAAAAAAAAACAATCTTATTCGGTAAGTCTACTGTGAACCGTGTTACTCAGTTCACCATTAGAACAGCGCCATCTCTCGGGGCATTGGGCAAACAAATTTGTAATGCACTAACTGCGCAGGTTGTACACACACTGTATAGGTAACAATACAAACAGGTACTTTAATTGGATATATGTACATCATCAGCCTACAAATGAGTCCACAGCTGGACGTAAGCCTCTCCTATAACTATGCGTATAGACGCATTTAGGAGGTATATGCCCATAAAGTACGATACGTATCACTCAAATGAAAAGCCAAAATGATAAGTCGCTAACATTATCGTGTTCAAAATAAAAAATATTTCTTATTCAGATATTTGTTGTAATTTTGTTCGCTTCGGTAAAATTATGATAAGGCAATTACCTATACAATCGTTACTATCCTACTTATTAAGTAGAAAGCTTAAATAAGTAAATACAGAAAGTAATTGCATTCTCTTCATAGTAATAAACGTAATCAATTACACCTTTGTATAAAGTCAAGGTTACAATTGAGTACTTCGTACTTGCGCTACAGAAATATTAATTTCAATAAGTGCTATCGAAGATCTCATACAATGTAAGACGCCATATTAAAAAACAATAGAGTATAGTTAGCAAAATTATTTATTGGAATCGATATGACATTTATACACGGTGTGACACGAGTACACTGAATAATATACAGGTTTTCTCATGTTAGACCATGTATAAACTATCACATATAACACGTAGAACGCAAGCTAGGACCTAAAATGTTGTTGTTATGTATACAAAATGTTATATTATTGCCTCCCGTGTGCCTCCTCCTAATTATATCTTTTTCGCAGGGCTGTACTGCATGCGGGTGACGCAAGACAGGTCACTGTGGCAATTACTGAGGGAGGCCTATGGTGACGTCTTCCATCTGAGATGATGATGACGACGATACCACTTTTAATTCATTAAAAAATATATCTACAAGTACTTAGCTGTCGTAACAATTACATAAAGATTTCTGAACGGAAAAATCTTTTAGTCATTCTCATTTTGTCTTTAATTCTTGATAAATCCTAGGTTCTTTATCTCCGAGCTAGTAACTCTTGGGGTTAAATCATACCTGGCAGTGCTGGCAGGTAACGGCCCTGGGAGGCAGTCGGTTGGAAACTGATAATTTTGCGGGTAGGTTACCCGATCGAGAGTTATGATGGCGGGGTCTGGATACTAGTTTTTTCTGCTCGGTTTGATAAATGGGAATTTTACGGTGTTACTACGTAAAGCACATGAACGTAAATAGCTTAACTTGGGCTCAAAATTCAATGCAATCGTAGGAACAAGTAGCAGGTAATCAACAACATTAACAGCGTGTACATCTTTTATTAGATTTATCCAAGAAAATTCAATGATTATAGCGATTTAAGATCATGTAATACCTAAGTATAATATATCCTAAATAAATAAATATTAAAAGTTACCTACCCAGCAGAATACATGCATTAAACAAATTAAAATAAATAAACGTGTAAATAAAATAATATATAAAAAATATTTCCTATTTTTTAATTTTACGAACTCGTTTATAAAATTTTGAATTTGGTATATTTTATCCTACTTGTATAAAAGTGAGGACGCTAATTTTTTTGTCAGTAAATGCTTTATTTGTAGTAATACTTTTACAAAAAGAAAACATTTAAAAAACCCAATAGTTTTTTTTATCAATAAATTTCTTCATTCCAGAATTTCTCAAAAAAAATTTTTCAAAAATTCATAACTCGAAAACTACAAAAAATCGGCTAACATACATGGGGTATATTCTGATAGCCCATGACGTAGGGAACCTAAAAAAAAGGTTTTTGACGTCAAGGTTTGGACCAACCTGTATATATTCAGAGGAAATATAATTAATTTGCCTGGTTATTTAAGTGAGGATACCGACTGTACATACAAAGAGATTAATTTAATACAATGCGTTATTCTTATTATACTAATGGAACATAACAATCTATTGAACATTGCAATCAACTGCTGATTAATATACTGTATCGTGATAGCCATTGATAATATACAAGGCAAAGCAGTATCTTCATAAGAAAAACACTCATTCAGAATAATTAAAACAAAAATTATAAAATGGCGTTCAATTACACAACTAACCTCAACGATAGTGAAGAATTTTCACTAGAATTTGGTAGTTTCAGTGAATATTTCAATTCTAATATCATCGGGAATGCAACCGATGGACTCGGGGATGCAGACGATATGTTTTGGATAATCGTTTACGCGCTCGTAGTATTTTTTGTCATGATTGCCGCTGCTATTTTATCCCTGGTAACACTAACTTTTGGTGTTACATCATGGATAGTAATTGTGAAATGGAGACAACTGAGAAACTTTGTATTCGTCAACATCAGTTGTGCTAGCGCAATGTCTATAATAAGTCCAATGTTACTCGTGTTTGAATTACCAGAATTGAATGTCATATCGTGGTTTGTTACTGATTGGGGAATGTCTTCATTTATGTATTGGCTATTTTTTGCATCTGTCACTTTTTATATTGATGTTGTGAAAATATTCAGTTTGTCAAACAACTACATACATTTTAAGATGTGTATTTTCGCTTGGGGTTTTCCTGTGGTACTTAATGTAATCAAAATTGTATTTAACTTAGCTTTACATGCTTATGCGTTGGTGGGAGTGAATTTTGTTAACATCGCATTATATTTGAGAGTTTTGTTCGCATTATTTCGTAAGCAAAATATAAGGAGCAGCTCTAATTTTAACATTTGGAAGAAAATTCGTGTGGTTACTATTATTGTTCTGATGAGTGGAGGAGCAACTATAGTGACTATTTGTGTAACTACTAGATATATTCTCTGTTTGGTGGTCATTTATTTGGTACAAATATTTGTGACAAACATTTTGTTTTTGCTAATGAAGTCTCACAGAGTTTTGTGGAGGGAGTATTTGAAACGTAGGAGTGTTAAAAATTGTATTGCGCTATCGGTATGCAAGCAAAGGGAAGCTTAATCTTTTATCAGTCGTATACAGGGTGACGTCAGCGTGTTGAAGCAACAGGGTAGCAGGGACGCTCATACTGAGCACCTTTTGCTATGGAGAAAACCCAGAAATAGTGAAAAGATTTCTCCTGCTTCTGACCTTATTTCTACTAAACTATCAATTAAGGCTCAATAAACTCATAAGTAGGAGAGTTTTTTGTCCCAAAGCATCATCTTTTTTTTAGTGAAAGGTGCGTGCTCGTCACTAGTACCCTATTCACTCTTGCTCCACGACCTCAGATGTCACCCTGTATTACCAGGCCCCAATTTCACCACCTTGACAAGTGCTACAATTGTAAATTTACTGTTTCTGCAATCGGGGGCGTCTATAGGCTACAGATACAGCTTACCATCGGAAGGGCCGTGCGTTTGTTTGCCACCAACGTAAAATTTAGTTCAGAAACTTTAATAAATCAGCAGTAAATAACCAATTTTTTTCTGAGCAAAATTACAATTGTTACAAAAAACACGACAATTGTAGCGAAATTCCGACATAAGTCGAACCACGTGTCAAGATTTCATGAAAATTGTACTAAACTTTGCGACAATTGTCACGGGTTTCGAAAAATAAAAAGTAGTTTATTAACGATATAATAACGTTATTAGTAATAATTTTATGTTGGTGGCAAACAAGCATACGGACCGTCCGATAGTAAGCGGTAGCCGCAGCCTATGGATGCGTGTGACGTCAGTAATAGTGATATTTTACAATTGTCCCACTTGTAATTATGGTGAAATAGGCCACAGGCCCCAATTTCACCACATTGACAAGTGCTACAATTGTAAATTTACTGTTTCTCGACTCTGGGGCGTCTATAGGCTACAGTTACCGTTTACCATCGGATGGGCCGTGCGTTTGTTTGCCACCAACATAAAATTTAGTGCAGGAACTTTAATAAATCAGCAGTAAATAGCTACTTTTTTGTGAAGCAAAATTACAATTGTCACAAAAAACATTACAATTGTAGCGAAATTCCGACATATGCCGAACCTTATGTCAAGATTGAATGAGAATTGTACTAAACTTTGCGACAATTGTCACGGGTTTCGGAAAATAAAAATGAGTTTATTAACAATTTAATGACGTTAATTTTATGTTGGTGGCAAATAAGCACATGGACCGTCTGATAGTAAGCGGTAGCCGTACCCTACGGAGGCCTGTGACGTCAGTGACAGTGATATTTTACAATTGTCACACTTGTAATTATGGTGAAATAGGCCACAGGTCTACACTTCACTTTCGCACGTTCATACTTGTTACAACCTAACCGCAACAATGACAAATGATAAGCACAAGACCATCATAAGCCTATAGTAATTGTAGATTAGTTCTAATTAATTATTCACTAATTTCGTTTTGATTGCAAGTGTGTAATTTCCTTAAGCGAGGGTTTTTCCCTAATAAGTACTCTGTGTGAGTGTATTTTTTTCTACTCTGTGTGAGTGTATTCTTTCTACACTGAATTTAATGTGTTTTTAATTATTTCATGTGTGTAGTGTTTACCGGTAATTGTTAAAATGTTTTTAGTAATACTAATTAATAATGATAGTATAAACGGTGTTGTTGGTAAATATAAGACAAAAACATTATATTGTTATTCAAAACGGAATGCAACGTGAATATATTAATAATATTAATTAATATATTCACAATATTAATAATAATAAAGTATTCCGTTTTGTGGAAGGGAACTCACTGTCAAATTGAATTAAAACCTAAGTACACTTTGTGTCAAGAAGTAAGTAATTGTATAATATTTTCTTCGACTGCCGCGTTTAATTACTCATAAAATAAAACTATTTTATCGGATTATATCGCGTACACTAATTCTATTTAACTACATCCCGACGTTTCGAACACTTTACAGATTCCGATTCCACCCGTAATACCTATGTAAAAATAGTTTTATTTCATAATTAATGTGTTGTAAGAAAATATTGTTTCTGTACATAATCAAAAATGTATCTAACACTTCTAAAAGGTGATTTCTATGTTTGTAATGTTTTATGCTTTTTTTTTCATTAAAAATTGACTATCGTAGACACCTTCAAGTAATTTCTAACAAATTCTACCTTTGCTTTCCAAACAAATCAATTACACTCTCATTTGCTAAAAAGCACATCCTGCGAACTTCAAAGGGCAAATCTGAAATATGATGTTTTCACCCCCGTTTTCACCCCACCAAGACCAATTTCAACCCTATCTGGCTAGCACAAAGGTGCCAAAGTCCGCACTTAGGTGTGCCTGCGGTCTAGACACATTTCCATCTGAGCTATGGGGTTATTCCGGTGATAGGTGCGGTGGGTGTAATACCGGCAGAGAGATATGGGGAGGATACCTGGTGAAGAGTTGACAAATACGGTCAAGTTAGTATGCAGTGTGGAAAGAGGATTTGTCTACGGATTAGATTTTTTTTTATGTCGGGGCAGTGTTTATCTTAATTAAAGTGTATGACGTAATAGATGCAAGAAGATTAAATTAAATAGAGAAGTGATTTTAATTACGAACGCGAATTATCTAGTATGGTGTTCATACTGTTCATAGAGTCTTACAATTCGATAATTCGTAGTAACTCTTGTCAACAAAATGTTAGGACCGTTTTGCAGGCAATTTTGTATGACGTGTTACTCCCTTGTTATTAGTATATAATCTGGCCAGAAAACGAGATAGATTTAGTAAGATAAGTGATGTCAAGTCAAGTCAAGTCAAGTCAAATAATTCTTTATTCAAATTGGAATAGCAACAAACTCTTTTGAATCGTCTAGATGAAAACTACTTCCGGTTCGAACCCTACACCGCTGACCCAAGAAGAACCGGTAAGAAACTTGGCGGGAATATTTTTTTCAAACAATGATGGTACATCTTACAACATGCATTAAAAAAAAAAAAAAACATAAAATTGATTTTAAACAAATTGAAATATAATAATAATAACAAGAGATGTAAAGTCTCTAATCATCAATAACCTAAAACCCTTAAAACATATCTAAAAATTCTGCTTGAAACGTAGTGAACAAACATTCTCATTAAAAAATTTCCGATTACGTTTGACTTCCTGATAACTTTTTCTATAAAATGAAACAAAGTTTAGCGTCTTGCAGCTATGTTCAAACTTTTAAAATTCCGCTTTCATTTCTTATTGAGTTGATTAGTTGAAATTTTGCTCAGGTTAACGTAGAGCAGTACGGTATGCCTATACTTTTTATTTCACGACCTTGTACTTTCCAAACAATAGGTACTATAAACTCACCGAAAATTAAACATGCAGACAATGTAAACAAACCGTTAAAGAAAATACCTATAATTTAGTACTATTTTATTATTTTAGTTGCCTAATTGTTTAGAATATCGCTCCATGCTTATCACCCGATCGTGAGTAAGTATACCGACAGACTTTACCAATGCATTTTTGATGACAAAAGAAGTAAAAAAATGGACATATGTCATTTTCGATGTAAAGTATACAACGTAGACGGTTTCTTTGTCCCTATATCCCTATGTCATCATTTGGCCTTGAAAGTCTATTATATCAGACCATACAAACAGTGTCAGGGGGGAAGACAGCGTTTCTCATGGCTGTGTAGGCCAATACGGGAGCAACAAACACGACCACAACTCTGACAGATGTAGTGGGCCTGAGGCGAACCGGTGCCGCGCTGATGACGCTGGGCGCGCTTACTAGCGAGTGTCATAAACCAAACATCGTCATGGATTTTACCCCCGTCTAATACCAGTTTGCGCCACTTATCTCTATCCTCGGCAAGCTCTTCCCATTTGTGGATCGAGATGTTGAATGCGTGCATATCTCGCTTGGCACAATCTTTATGTCGTAGCATTGGCCGACCAACATTTCTCTTTGCATCAGCTATGGCACCAAGCATGACACGTCACGGCAAACGAGAAGGTTGCATACGATACACATGCCCCAGCCAGCGTAAGCGTCTCTGCTTCAGCAACGCAAAGAGGCTGGGCAGCTGAGCAATCTCAAGCACCCTCTCGTTCGTTACCTTGTCTTTCCAGTGTATGCCCAAAATGTTTCGGATGCAGCGCATGTGGAAGGCGTTAAGACGACGTTCGTGCTTGGCATACGATGTCCCGGTCTCAGTCCCGTACAAGAGTATGCTCAGGACGCACGTTCGATAAACGATCATCTTGGTTTTCCTGGTAAGGTGTTTATTTTGCCATACTCTTGCACTCAGCTTCCCAAACATCGTTGCCACCTTTCCAATCCGAACGTCAATTTCTGCATCCGTTGAGAGGTTGCTAGTCACCGTCGACCCGAGGTAGCAAAACTTATCGACTATCTCGAGTGGGGCGCCATCCAACACGATAGTTGGTATTTCCGCACACCCTTGAGCCAGCACAACAGTCTTACGGGGATTGATGGACATAGAGAACTGGGCACAGGCACGTGAAAACTTGTCCATAATGGTCTGGAGCTCAGTCTGCGATTTGGCTACGATCCCCATGTACACTTAACGTTTTGTTCATCATAGAAAAATTGATTCAAAAGGAAGGTTTTGGTATCAGTATCGTACCCGAGCAAAGCCGGGGTAGGTCGCTAGTATATAATAATGTTAAAGTGGATTAAATACATGTATTTGGTAGTAATAGAAGACTTCGTTTGAAAATTACCCACATTTTGAATATTGCTTACATTGTCTATCAGTGCCCCACAACATGGCAGGTAGTATCAAATCAATATAATCTGTATTCTTAAAGTTTGAACAAACGCGTCTTTAATTTGATAACGGGCAAGTGAAAAATACTCTCACCGAGGAAAATCTAGTTTTCCAATATGTGGATTGTATTAACGACTTTCAATGTCAATATCTCAAAGTAAACAAAACATTATCTGAACACTTCAAACTAAAAACTTTAGTTTTGCTCAACTAGATTGGTTCCTGGCATTATTTGTCTTGATATATTTTTTACGTTTAGGTAGAATGTTTGCTTCTCCATATTTCTTCACGGGGTGGAAACTTGGACACTCAAACAAAGTGGACCTGCGAATGAAAGTCGATGCCTTTGAGATGTGGGTAGCGACATATGCTCAGGATCCTATGGACCGCACGCTACTCTAACGTATCCATATTAGCCCATTTTAGAATTACATGATGAGAATCCTGTAAATGGATCGAAACATGTCGAGCAATTATCGACTTAAATTGCGTGAGTAACCCGTTTGCTGAATATTTACATATTAGCCCAGCTTAAACTGGACAGCCAACCCAGATTGTCCACCATTTGTCTCCAACGAATGCTGCAGTACTTCGGTCAGCTACAGCGAGGGGAGTCAGCTGGAGTGGCCGAGTAGTTTAGGCAATGCAAAAGCTGAGGACGTGGTTTCGAATCCCACCTCTGGCGTTGGTGGACTCGGTATTTTTTCTTTGGTACCTATATGGCGTCATACCTACATAGCTACTTAAAACACAACTAAAACAAAACAATTTGAATTATTCCACAAAAATGTCTGTTACCTTTTCTCGTCAGACTTTTATCATCTCACAAATCCGACGCAACGAGATCCGGTGACCACACAGTGCGGGAGGTAAACAGAGATGCATTTTGGCTGCAAATATGGCGGCTGCCAAGTAACCTTCGGTAAAAAGTGGTATTGGTCCGTCTTGTTGATGCTCAGCTAATATTGGAGAGGGTTTTGGGGAGGAAAGTAGTTAGTTATTGTAAGTTGGTTAGCAGTGGAAGATAAGATTGTAGTTACATTGTGTTAGTAATATCCCAGTAGTCACCAAGTACAGTCAAATGCTTAATGTGCCTTTGACCGTACTATTATGTATACACGGTGCTCGCGAGCATTGTGAAAGATTTTAACTGTGCATTCTAGGCATCAAAGTAAACATAAAATATTATGAGACCAAAAGTCAATTCCACCAAAAAAAAATATTTTTTTTTCTTTTTTTTAGTCTTTTTGAATACTTCTTAACATTTCCAGTACTTTTTATCATAACAACAATTTGTTTTAATTATTTATTTAAATAGTTTTTTTAGATACAGGTTATTTCGTCAAGTCTATTCGTATTTTTTGATTGTCAGGCAAAAGGTGTGGTAATATTAGAACACATTGTGGTGGCATTGTAATCATAAAGAAGTTAAATGACGAGTTACGTCGAAAAACTTATTTCGAAAAAAGGTTGATTATCTCTGAAACCAAGCCGAATCCAGGAAATTTTATATAACATTAAAGACTCTAAATGTGGTCAGGAATCCAGCATTAAAATCTTTCGGAATGCTCACGAGCACCGTGTATAAAAATGCTCAATAATATGTCCCGTGCACCTTAATTCCGAGTAATAAGGACGTCGCAACTTATTTATAATATGACTAGCGACCCGCCCCGGCTTTGCACGGGTACTATACCTACATAAAAACCTTCCTCTTGAATTACTCTACCTATTAAAATAAATCTCATCAAAATCCGTTGCGTAGTTTTAAAGATTTAAGCGTACAAACGGACATAGGGACAGATGTAGTAATAGTGATGTATATTTTCGCACTTGACTGACCCGCTAGGGTTTTTTGGTTAAACATATAGGCTAGTACGACAAACACGAAAGTTTCATAATTTTCCGAGAAAAACATTTGATTTTTTCCGACATTTTGAACGCTACTTTTTTTAATCGATTACTAGTTCTACTTTTGATTAAAATAGCAGTATTTTTGATTAGTTATGTTATAGCTTTTTACATTACAAACTCAAATAGCAACAGCAACTTGTACGAAACAACAAACACCTATTTGATTGTTATTTTTCAGCTCACGTGACATTCTAAACGCTGACACGTCACCTGTCACGTCGTGTGTCATGTCACGCTAGTGACGGTTACAGAATGGCCTGACGCGTGACAAGCGGCGTGACATTGCAGCGAACAGGTAAAGCTTGTAGTTTGATTATAAATACACGGTGCTCGCGAGCATTGCGAAAGATTGTAACTATGTAATCTAGACATCAAAATAAACAAAAAATATTATGATACCTAACGTCAAATTGCACAAATAAAAATTTTTTTGTTCTTTTTTTTTACTTTTTGAATACATTTTAACATTTCCAATATTTTTATCATAACAATAATTTGTTAAAATTAATTTTCTTAATTATTGTTTTTGGGCCAGGCTTTTTCGTCAAGTTTATTCTTATTTTTTGATTGTCAGGCAAAAGTTGTGCTAATATTTCGAGTTACGTCGAAAAACTTTTTTCGAAAAAAGTTTAATTATCTCTGGAACCAAGCCGAATCCAGGAAATTTTATGTAACATTAAACTCTAAATATGCTCAGGAATTCAGCATTAAAACTTTCGGAATACTCACGAGCACCGTGTATATATCATGAAACAATCTTGTCGAAGTAAATCTATTCCCCTCCCATTGTAAGCTTAATTTGTGGGTAAGGTTTGTGTTATAGGTTGTAGGTATTCCGCAACATAAGAATAGAATAGAATATTCTTGTGTTCATACAATTTGTATTTTTTTGTTTTTCAGTTTCAACAGTTCCCAAAATAATTCCATCTAGTCATCAATATAATAACTATAAGTGAATACATTTAGTATATTTAATTATATAGGGAAAATGAATGAACGTGACAAATGGGTCAAAATTCTTTTCTTTGTCTTATTTTGTGTCCCTAAAAAATATAACACAGTTGTGATTTTTGTATGAGATGATGTTTTGTTTCTAATTTTTGATGTATGGATTAAAATTAAGCGTGAAAAAGAAATACAGGTGCACCGGATTTTTTTATATACCTACCGAGTCGAAACAGCTACTGGAAGCGTGACTGAGTGGTATGAAACAAGACAACAAAAATAATTATGACCCAAATGCGAATAGATGCTTTGGCCAGGATTCAAACGCGGGATTTCCAGCTTTGTAGACCGGGACATCAACGCACGCTGAAATGCAACCAACTAATATAGAGGCTGTCGAAAATAGTATAGTTAATAATGCAAAGTAAATTTAACGAAAACCAAAGTAATTCGCGATTCAGTAGTATGAGTAAAAAATCATGACAGCTTAAATCAGTATAAAAAAAATATTCCATTTCTAAAAATAGTCTTTACGAAATCCAGGCAGTTTGTCAACTGCACTCTATCAACAAAATTGGCTCCAAAGTTCGACAAAGCCACCGTACATTCACTAAAACCTGGAAACTTAAGATTTGGTTCACAACTTGGAATTCCAAGTCAATTAACCGTGAACCACGTAAAACACAAAGGTCATGTCTCTATGAAACTTTTAAAGAGATGAGACCATTCGGTTTAGGAAAAGTGCAACTTTGAGTAAGATATTAACATCGCTTGGCAGAACTTTAGCGATGTCTGGAACTGCGTAATCTAGATCTAACTAGTAATTTTCAGTTGTTTCTGATTATGACTAAAACAAGAACATGTTTTAACTATAGTAGGAATTCACTTTCTTCTTTAAACGCGACGAGGAAAATTATTATTTTTATCTTGAAAGCGCAAAGTAATCTAAATCACTTATTTCCAAATCGGCGTAAAAGATTAAATTTCCCGAATCAAAAATGTTGCAACTTCAAGTTAGTGACGTTATTGTGACATATATAAATACCTTAAACGTTTAATTTTTTAATATATCAGCCAAAAATATAGGCCACTTTCTAATCCGTAGAAATAAAGTTAAAAAATGGTACGCTATATTTTTTGTGACTTATCTATTTGGAAAGTCTAAATCTGTTAAGAATCTGACCCTTACATTCGCAAAGAAATATGTCTCATATCATTAAAAAAATACAAATAATGTTTTGAAAAAGGTGTTTATAAGACACATTGCCAAGTTAATGTTGGGTCAACAAATGCTCGGCATTTCTTTGGAAACACCAACTCAGACTGGAGTTATTTCTTGGCGGGCCCGCCGAAAAGTTCTTCATATAACTTGACCAAAGGTGGCCGAAGTTGGTAATGAGTTTGCTCACCGTGGACAATCGTGACATATTTGTGAGATATTGCGACGGGTTCGATTTACAAGATTGGATTGGTATAGGTATACGTACACGTAAGGGTTGAAGAAAATAGTTTGAAATCTTAGAGTTGTTGATGGCTGGGTATTTTTAGGCAAATAATTACTTGAAATTCAAAAAAATATTCTACTTTATATTATAACATGATACAGTCGAATGTTCTGCAACTTGTACATATATCTTATTTAAATTAGGCTCATAAAAAATATGTTGTTAATAAAAATATATTATTTTATAAAGCGTGGTCTAAGACATTTATAATAGGTGCCTTTAAAATTTCTAATAAACTATCATCTAAGAACTTCATAGGTATGTAATAGATTCGATGAAAAATAGTCAATGAAAGTATAAAAAATATACCATTTTCCCGAAGAGAATAAAAAATGAAATCGCGTGATAAATCACATAGAAATTGACCTAAATTGTTTATTTAAGTGAATTAGGCGTGCAAATTATGAGCATTAACAAAAGCACTTATTACGTTTTCTTGCAAATCTGCTAGCCATACCAATATAAAAGCAATAAAATTGATCGTCCTAAGCACAAACCTGTAAGAACACTTACAAAATACAAAATGGCAGCACGTGGGCATCGAACCCGCGATCCGATCCCCGTAAATCATTCTAAGCTTATAGTATCTCTAGCCGTTTCACAAGATATGTTCCAACCTTGTGCTGTTGAAGATAAGGTTGAAAATAGCGTCGAATAGGGACAGTAAAGGGCCTACAAGACGGTGTATCTATGCTGGTGCTAAAGATGAAATTGAACCTTATGTTGTTGCAATAAGGTTGTTGGAAGGAAGCCCTAGCGATGTACCTGAGGATTTATAGGTACCGATTGTCGTATTAAGTGGTTGATATGGTGGAAATGGGAAATAAAATGTTTGTAAGAATAAGTAGAGAAATGTTTGGGTTTGCGTTGTGTCTATTTGTTGTTTAAAAGAAAAATGGCAATTATCGAAAATATATTTGCAGTGATGGAGGAAAAAACAGTAAAACCATGTCGAACGAAAGTACTCGCAAGTATATTATCTCTGAATTTTTAGTGATTAAAAACCATTCGTATGATAACGTCATGTATCATCTTTCACGTACTCTTGTCTCGGTCTAGGGCCTTATCTATATAGCATGGCGTCAAATCGCTTAACTTCGGCACATTATGGACTACTTTGAGTTTTTTCCCAAGCTCACTGAGTGATTGAAATCTTTTTACTTATTTGGAGACTATACTGGGTGTTAATTTAGTCGTGATTCAAATTGTGAAAAACCTGTTAAGATGGTCGTTCTGAACAAGGTTTCCTATGGGATCAACATGAAAGTCGCGAAAAAAAAATCGATTTTCATACAGATCGGTACAGAAGTGTTCATGATTTTCAGTCTCGTTTCATTATTATGTAAACACATTTGTAAGAGATCAGTCTGAAAAAATGTATACATATTAATGAAATCGAACTGTACTAGTCTTAAAAAAAAATAAAGATTTTCATATGGGTCCCGAAGGAAACCTTGTTCAGAAAGACCATCTTAACAGATTTTTCACAGTTTGTATCACGACTAATTTAACACCCGGTATGAATTGACTGTAAATATCTGATGATTGGCTTTAAATCGTCAATCTTCTTATGCCAAGGACAAAAAATATTTGCATAATAGTACCTAGATAAAGTTTAATAATGTTTTTGTACCAAATTAGGCAGTATCGCTTGGTTGTCCACCAACACCACTACCACTAGAGATTGAAAGCACAGACTTTCAGACAGGTAAAAAACAGTATGTAAGGTCTGATAGAGTCCTTACTACTTGTTCTATCCCTCAAGGCAGCGTTTTGGGATGTTGTTTATTTCTTGTATACATCAATGATCTTCCAAAAATTTTAGATAACCATAGTATACTTTTCGCGGATGACATCTCTATAATCCTTCCGTGCTCTGATGTCCTTGAAGTAGAATATAAATTGAACATGACTTTGCAAACAATACTAAACTGGTTAGAAACACATAATCTTAAACTAAACCTAGAGAAAACGAAAATTATTCAATTCAAACCACATCAGAAACAATCACTACCAATTCAGTATAGTTTTAATGATATAAGGATTGATTCAGTTACCTCAGCCACCCTACTGGGAGTAGAATTGGACACCCACCTGAACTGGAAATCGCATATCTGTAAATTATCCAATCAACTGTCATCTTTTATATACGCTTTCCAACACCTCAAACGCGTCACAGACTTTGATACGGCTCTCACAGCCTACTACGCATATGCCTACTCCCGAATGTCTTATGGTCTAGTACTGTGGGGACAAAGTACTGATGTAGGAAAAATTTTTATTCTTCAAAAGAAATGTGTTAGAATTTTAGCAAACATTGACCAAATGGAATCATGTCGACCTTACTTTATTAAATTTATAATACTTACCTTAACTTCTATGTATATATTTGAATGTAGCAAATTTATAAAAAAACACTTTGAAATGTATGCCCCAATAACTGACATTCGAAGAAATAACAGATACCTTAATAAACTTAAATTGCCTTTCTCTCGAATGAAATTGGTATCAATGAGTCCTCATCACATGATGATTAAGATTTATAATAAGCTACCTAACTCATTAAAAAGCCAGGAGAAAATGAGTGTATTTATAAGTAAATTAAAAAAGTTTCTCCTAACTAAATGTTACTATACTATAAGTGAATATTTTGAAGATAATTTTGATGATATATGAAACGCTGTTTTGCATGAAATCATGGCTATGTAACAACTATTATAGATATAATATTAAGATATCTAATTTCCTGATTGCTGTGCCCTTGCAGGGTGTCACATGTTCTTACTTTACCTAACAATCCATCTTATGTTAATGTGATATGCAATAAATATTTGACTTTGACTTTGACACTACCACAACGAACATAATTATAATTTGGTGCCATAATTATTAAGCATTACCAGTAGTACCCTTTTAAATTCAAACAGCAATTCAAAATTTTACACCAATAAAACATTTCAACAAAATAAATTACGTTCTCGTTAGCCCGGTAACATCAATTAAAAAAACAAAAGCACACAAGTCACAATGACATTTCGAAATTCGAAAATGGAACCGAACGAAAGCGGTCGAGGTGTAAACGGCTGGAAAATCGGTTCGATGTGGAATTTATTGCTCTACTCTGTGGGAGTGATTGATTCTATGCATTGATGCCGATGAAGTGAACGCCAGCCGTTATATTCAGCCAGTGATGTATGCCTTTAATTTATTCGATTTTTAAACGGAAGGTCAGTTTTATTGCATTAGAATTTAATTTTAGAGCGTTTTGAACGTGGAATGAATTTGTTTTTTGTCTATTTGTTTTGTTTTTACCGGCCTGAATCAAATTCGCTACATTTGTTAGGTATCATGACTTTGTTTGTTATGTTAAATTGTTTATTTTAAACCATAAATAATTGTTGCTTAGATTAAACTAATCTCACAGAAAGCTCCATAAGACATGAGACTTCATATATTTCATCATAATTGATAATGGAAACAGCTAATGTGATTAGACGTGATTTACATTACAATACGAGTGTAAGAAAATTGTCGTCGAAATCGAGAAATTTTCTTTTTGCACATGTATCGTACGACGGTTTTAGTAAATATGGCCTTCCGAAGTTTCAACCTAACAAGAAATTAACCACTTCTCATGTTAGTGCATAAAAAATGCGGCATCTGTACTGAAAATATGTTTATTGTAATTATAAAGGCATATAAATTATACAATGCAGACTGATGACCAGGTGAAGGTTGCAGGAGTCCGCTGGATGTAGGTGGTACAGGACCGGTCATTATGGCAATCTTTGTGGGAGGCCTATGTTCAGCAATGGACGTCTTTCGGCTGATATGACGATGATAATGATGACGCCCTAAAACGTACGTTACTCCTGTTCTGTAAATCTTAACCTCCCCCACGGGACAGGCACCGCCTAGTGTGGGGGTCAGTATAAATGTAATGTTTCTTTACCTTTTTTGGAAATAAAATATTTGTATTTGTATTTGTACGATAAATTTTACGTGCCACCTATATGACGATTTTTAGTATTCTTACAAACACGAATTAAAAAGATATCATACAACAGCTAAGTTACTTTTTTAATACATGGTGCTCTGGAAAATGCCTTCATAAGATTTATTCCAGTAATAACTTACATCAACTAAGCGTTAAAAAATCACCAAATCAGCAAGACAAATGCCAATCTAAGTTGCGTCATTAAAAAAAGGAAATCTGTGAACTGTATTGATGATAGCGATGGACAGAGAGCATTCAATTAAGGAGGGTAAGCATCAGTTCTGATTAATAGACGGAGATGTGGGGGGCAAGTTAAAGGATATAGCGGTTTCTGAAAAGGGTCCTGTGAGCTTACCGTGAGTCCAATCACGCTCGATCATACATCTGTGCGAACAAAGATCGCAGACTGTTAAAGGTGCGTTCAAACCAAAAGAGCATTCGCTGTTCTATCCCCCGTTCTACGAAATCAACCAATCACGTTTTGTGTAACGATCGAATTTCGTAGAGTGGGGGGTTAGAATAGCAAATGAATCTTTTAGTTTGAATGCACCTTTAACGTGTTAAGAAAACTTCCCAACTCAAGGTGCGGCTACAGAATATTGAAGCTTTGTATGTCAGAAGACTTAGAAGTATACTTTTGGATCATCGAAAGCACATACCGTTTTATCGCTTCATAATGTACTTCTTCCATAAAATTTAGTAAATATTTTTTTTTTTACTATAGTGGAAATGTCTTTTTCTTTAGTCGGCTACGCTTTTTCGATGCAACAATGTCGGTCTTAGTGCTCCAGAGCAAGGCTCTCTGAAATATAGCCAATATTGATTTTATGATTGCAAGTTGCAAAAAATACGGCTAGCTGATTTTAGAGTTGTTAACCATTTGAATACCTGGGAAGAAGATTATTCCACAGTAACAGTACAATTATGTTTTTGAAGAAATATTGAGTTGTCTTTAACAGAAAGAAAGTACAACAGCTAAAAAAGAGCTTAAGAACATTCTCATTTAAGTAATATAGAGTATATCTCCAGCTAAATCTTGCCTGTTACACAAAAAGAACAGTTGTCGAGAAAGCCACAACTGCTGCAAATCATGAGTTGGAAAATAGAGGACCCGCTCGGTTTTACTCGATACGTAATGTATTGTATCGCTCTCGCACTGACATATTGATGCGAGCGCGATGGCCTACTTTACGTATCGAGTAAACCTTAACGTTCCCGATACTTGCTATGTCATGGTACGGCTACTAGCACAAAATGGCATTAACGTTGTAACCTGATGGTAAGGAATACGCTTCAGTCTGTGTTGGGCACCGATCGTCGCGGCCGGGTCGAGGCATCCATTCACCTGTCTGGACGGCTCAACGCTTCATGCCAGCTCCCAGGATAGCCTTAAAGGGGGTATCACCCGCTAGAAGACTAATATTACGAAGAAAAGCTATTTATAAGAGTTTCTTAACTAGAGGCTTGAATAGATAAATAAATGTCATGGGACATTTTGACTCAAATCTACCTAAGTACCTAGTCTCACATAGCTCATCAGATCATCACATCAATCGCTTTCAGTCTACTGCTGGGGCCTATTTCTCGAAAGCTTGTAACTTGTAATACACGCGAAAGTCCTTATCTAATTAATAGTGTTAAAAAGAGACTACCGCTTGTATTACAAGTTACAAGCGTTGGAGGAACGGGCCCCTGGACTTAGGTTTCTGCTATTAACTATGCTTATAAAAGCATTACGAGTTCACGGTAGTGTATCTGTACGAGTATACCAATATATTATTACACGAGTAAAAATTTGTCAACCTCGGTAGCCTATTTGGTAGTGACCCTGCCTACGAAGCTGGAGGTTCCGGGTTCGAATCCCAGCGAGGGCGAATGGAGATTCGAACTCTGGATTTCCAACGTCGCAGGATCAACTTAGTTACAAAGGTCATAGTTTTTTCATTGATTCCTGATACTCGATGGATCCCGTACACCAACACGCTTTTCAGAAAAAACATGATTATCATTGATTTACAAAAAGTTTCTTGGGAATAACAAATCGTTGGTTAATATTTTATTTTGAATGAATCTTTAGTTAGAGCTTCGTAGGTATCTTAGTAGGTAACTCTCGACTCCTTTAGAAAACGGTGAATAAACGCACGGTAAATTATAGGGTATACGAGTATTACGTAAACGTTTAGAGAGTTAAAGTACTACTTGGTATTCCATAAAATCAATTAAAAATTTAAATGTCTCAAGTGGTAATATCATCTCTAGTCCCATATCCTCAGGCGCCCAAACAAAAGCATTTATCGCGATAGCTCCGGCGATTGAAAAACGAAAAGGAAGTGTCTAAAGGTTTTTAAAAAGAGAAATGGTTGTGAATAGCTGTTGAAGGTGGCGAGACAAATGGAGCGGGCTCTGTTTACCCGGCTTTACCCTAAGGTTAATATAGGCCGAAGTATTTGGAATTGGACGAGAAAATTTCAACCTGTATGGCGTTACAAGAGGTCCTAGTAGAGGGTTTAGTGATACAATTCACTGAATAAAATCGAGCACAAAAATGTTTCTTAACATCGAAGTCAATAGTTAAAAATTACAATCAATGTAAAAAGATCTCGAATAGTATCTTTAATTTCTATTGTACCTCATCAGATATAGCTTAAATATGTCTTTCTTAGTAAATTCGGTAATTATCATACATAACCATGAGTGTAGTAAAAATTATTGTATTGTTGTGCTAGAATATTGATATTTCAATGATTGGTTTGTGTCATTTAGTTAGTTGTTAGGTATATGGAAGGTGATCAATTGATCATAGATTGCGTCTATAGCCTGTTTATTTAGCCTCATTGAATAGTTTAGTTTTAACTTTGCTTAGAGGCCATCGAAAACAGATAATAAGAATCATGAATTTCACAGAAATTGCTAGTACTACCAACATTGTTTTAATACGAGAAAGAAACTCATAGTAAACTCGCAATTAATGATGTGTCGAATTAAAAAAAATCACATATTATCCCCTAAAAAAATACGCGAAATACTATCGATCAAACCCCAACCCTGCAGGTTTCAAACTACTGTTTTCAAACACTTCCCTTCTCTTCATATTAGTCCACGTCTAAAACTGTGCAACTCTAAAAAGCCGTATCCACTCTAAAATTCAAACAGACTTGCACTCTTTTGACTTTTTCTAGAACTTAGCAGAAGCAGGTGAGTGGAAGAAACCACCCGCCTGAGAGATAGGGTTTTTCTTGAGTTTAAAAGTTTTTTTAGATAGAGGAGTTTCATGATAGTGGATTCTTTGTAAAGTGCAAGTTTGAAGATTGATAATAATGTTGAAGTACTCTTTTTTAAACGACTGGCCGGAGTCCGGAGCAAGTGTAGCCTAGGAAGCTGAAAGTCCAAGTTTCAAATTGACAAAAATGACTGATTTGTGAACAATTTCGTTCGTATTCTACTTCAGAATCTGAAACTGCAATATTACAATCACATTATTTAAGATACCTATACATAACGTCTTGTAATTGAAAACAAGAACTAGCTTCTTAACAATAATAATGACAACAAATTAAATCTTTCAAAAATAAATTAAAAACCTAAAAAAACCTTTTAAAAGAACCTACTGATCGAAACCGCCTGATTCCTGACGCAAAGGTCATGCTCTCAGCGTTAATTTTATTTTATAAGAATAAAAATAAAGAATGCA
>JALPQI010018491.1:0-21792 GCA_025490895.1 Thaumatotibia leucotreta
GTCTAATTTTTACTTTACTAAAACCAAATTAGACTTTATTTACCAGGCTATAGCGGTCAAAAGGTTAAGGATCTATTCAGTATCGTAATCTTATTAGGAAAATTTTGCAGTTTTAATTTTCCGTGGTTGTTGGTCATCCGTCCATAATGTTTATAGAGGAAACAATACAATTATTTCTCCTACTAATTCCTAATAAACATCATGACAGTTGTAAGTTACATTAAGAAAGATGGTATATATTAGGAATAACAAGAACTTAGATGATAATTCATTAACGGATTTTAATATCCACTTTTATAGGCCAACGTATATGAATAGGTATTTAGAAAAATCTCGTTAAGACACACAATAACATAATAAGACTGAACGTTGCAACTCGTTGATCGATAGAACACATAAAATCTGTCGCCCTGAGTGATGCCGTCGTTAAAAAAACAATGAGAAATGCTTGACGGTAGAGGAATAAATGTATAAGGGTCATCAGTCCAGCAACGCGGAATTCGCCGCTCCACACAGGTAGCCGTAAAAAACGAAAGATTTGAGCGATGAGTCAGGGCCGCCATGTTATTTTCCCGGAAAAATATCGGAGAATGTCAACACGCTTCCATGGAGTTCCAACGAGGGTTGTTTTCGATGAAAATATAATTTGGAGGTAAAATTGATGTTTGAGGACAATGTTTTTTTAATTTACTATTTTATTATCGTTTCATTTGGTTTTTCGTCGTGTGACTCTGTTATTGAAGCTTGATAAGTTTTATCGTGACGTCGGTCGAACGTTGGTCAGATCTCGCAAAAAAAAACTGTGTGACTGAGTGACTTTGAGCTTTTTGATCAGGCCCATAGTGAGCGCCCACGTCTCCGTACCGTAAGTCATCACTGGCAACAGTTGGATTAGTTCTCCTTAATTATAGCCGCCTGCTTCCTGGTAATATGTATATTAATTGAGTGTACTAATTACAAACCAACCCTCTCAAAAACAGCAAATTAAACATGTTCCGTAATTCGGTCGTCCCCGGCGGCCGGAAAGAAAACAAAAATCCTTCCCGGCGCATGAATCACCCAATGTTTACGTTTCCTACTTTCGATTTCGGCCGTGCGGTTGACGTTCTTGGCTCCGGCCCCAAGGGGCTCGAATATAAACAAATTCTGTACTCGGTAGGCCAATGTCTTGGTAACTTTCACCGTTGGACGCCAGCCAACGTCGCTGCCAAATCGTTTTTGACTTTCATCGAAAACACTGAATAGAAATAATTTATTTTATTATTTCAAATGGTTTTCGGCTGGCTCCGCGATCAGTATCGCACGAATGCACGGCGACAGACCAAAGAAAAATAAGAGTACCTACTTATGTAAAGGTGAATAAACTATTAATCAGGTTGTTTACAATCTGCAGGCTCCCATGTAGGTATTGAGTCCCTAGTGGGGATGTGTAAAAATGGATAAGTTTAAATTGAGTTTTGAAAGCCGGACGGCGACCGGCAGTAGGCTTCCATAATCCTGTTCGGACAAGGATAGTCCGCATTAAAACTGACCAAAATTTAAACTGTCCCGAGCCGCTGTAGTAATCTAGTAGCGGGTCGAAATTCGTAACACATTTAATAGTTGTGAAAGTGTACGAGTATGACTACTAGAAAATGGTATTCGTTTTGAGTTTCAACAGTGAGATTTAAACAATGAGACCCGTCGAACAAGTAACTCTATTCTCGTATAAGTCAAGGAAAATTTTGTGTTAACCAATGTTCGAGGACAATATAATCAAAGTAACTATTTAACTTATTATATTTATCTCGTTAACCTAATACTTTTGTACACAAATTTTTACTTTGGCTCAATCGAAGAATTTGGATATTAGTAAATATGTAATTCAAATAATATTAGGTACTTAGCGAGTACATTAGCTAAATAATCATCCATCAATATGATTACTTTCAAAAGCAAATATTCATGTATACAATCTCCTCACCTCGACTTTCATAAACAGCTAACAGGATTACTTCTAAGCAAACACAAAATAAGTTAAACGAAATATGTATTCAAAGTGCAAAAAGTGCTTTCACCGCGAAGTAAAGTAAAATATTCACAACTAAATGTCCGTGAGCCATCGTAATCTTGACTCGTGATCTTTTAACCGTTTTAAGTGAGTTCTGAAACAAAACGTGTATTTCCAAAGCAAGTAAAGTTGTTGAATTTATCGGGGTTAAAATTGGTGAACGTGAGTAAGTGTAAGTAAATAATGCTGTGAAGTATTTTGTTTCGTTACTATGGACTCTCTGTCGAAGCATCACCAACCAAATTGATCCAATGGAAGAACAGCAAGCCTAGCCATGATGTAATTCTGTACTCGTATACGATAAGCGATTAGTAATAAATGTATGAGAATGACAGATTCGAACGAAAAGTCACGGTACCATTTGCATACATTCGTATTACCATACTTACTTATCTTATCGCTTATCGTATACGATTGCAGAATGGCATCTTGGCTAGGCTAGCAGATGGTTTCACGTTGGTTCCGATTCTACCGTTTATCGTGTTATGCATATTTCCACGTTTATACTTGTGAGAATGGTAAGGACGACCGATGATAAAACATCGTGACCAAACAGCGTCAATTTATAGGCCGAGATAGTGATAAAACATGGAAGCTATACTAAATTGCCCTTCAAAAATGGCCCTGAATTTGAGATGACAATTTAAGTGTCACCCCCTCTTCAGTGCATGGTAATGAATGTCAATGTCAACCTATAAAAACTTAAACCGCCATTTAAAAATAGTTGTGATTGGTCCATGAAAGTTTTGATTGGCTATATTCTACAAACATTTGTCAAAGATGTTGCGCGGTGTTAAGAAAAGCGCTATTGTCCTGCCCATCTTGGCACAATTGAACAATTATTTTTGGGGGCATTTTTGAGCTGGCGTTAGACGTCTATGTTATATAATGGTCGCAGCTATTAATTTATGTGTCGTTGCTCATGTGAAACACGAGTAGGTAATAATACTAATTATATAATTACAGGGATGTAACTAAAATTAGGGTTATCTGGTGCCAGATGGATGTAAATGAATCTTTTGATTTAAAGCAAGTTTGATTTTATGAAGAAAATACCAAAAATATCAGTCAATTTACTAATTCAAATTCTTCTTTAATCTACGAGTCTTCTTACACTCGAAATTTTATTAACTAGATGAAAATAAACTTTAAGATTTTTAATCTTTGAATGAGATCCATCGTCTGTAGCAATCTGCCAGCTAGCTTTAAGTGACTACAGTTAGTCAACTAAACAAGCACCGACTGCATAAAAGATAAACAGGCTACTGATAAGTCTGATAACACTTCGTCTTAGCGTTCAAAGTCAAAGGTGAATGGCATGATTCTCAGGACGTCATCTAGTTTGACTTCGAAACTCTGCAACGTCGCTAAGGTACCTACAGTGAATAGGATGGGTACGATTGTATAAAGGCACCTACTTTATATATGTGCTATTCCAAATCAGGTGTTGGTTTGTTTCATACATTTTCTACTTATGAATGGATGACAGCTACATACGAATGCAATAGGGTTAATAACGTTCGTGGTGGTCGATTGATGGTAATGTGCTTGTAATATGGTTTATAATAATAATTATAAATAGTCTAATGAGTTTATTATCATAAATCACCAGGAACTAATCCTAATTCTTCTAATGTTTTCAATACTTCGCTACACTGAACTACAAAACTTAAAACAATATTCGCGAATAGCAACTCTCTTCGCAAATTCACGAATACAAACTTCAAACGCTAACCGAATTAAAACAATAGTATACATTCGAAACTTGTCATATGCCCCTAAATATTGAACCGGCAAAGTTTAGCCGAGTATATCTCGGCGAAAAGTGGGCAAAGTCCGTACGCTTGCGGGCAATATCGCGCGTGCAAATCCTCACGTATATACCCGGCTTTATCTGCCACTTGAACTGTTTTATGGTATCCGCAACTAAAGTTGGACGGTTCGCAACAGCGGGACATACGGCTGGCACGATGGGAGATGAAGATGTATTGGCTTCTTTGGTCGCCTACACCTGGATTAGGTATTTTGCTCTCTAGCCGGACCATAACGCCTGATTAAACTCGATTTCGAGTGGCGATGTGTACCTATCGTATACCTAATTGTAAATTACATGTACCTACATAGTTTGCGTGACACGAGACATTTAACGTGGGCCGGCTGAAGAGTACGTCAAACTAGTAAGTTTTTACATCGAGCAAGTATGCCAACAAGTCTGCCGAGCGTATGCCGAGCCCTACGGCCCTGTGCCCGCGTTATTGGATACGTGACGCCGTCCCCACAGCGTGTTATTGCGGATTACTTCATAATCGACTCCCTCTAAAATTGAGACGTCCTGAGTACTACGTGTCCTTATTAATGAACGGTGATAATACGTGTATATGAATAATTCCTAAAAGCAACATTGTACCAACATTGTAAAGTTGCACGCTCAGAGAGGATTTACTCTGAAAAAGTCGAGAACAGTAAGAGTTTTCAGTAAATTCGTCTAAAACTAAAAGAACATCGAGTCTGAGCTCAGTACGGGTGCTCTTTCGTGTAATTTTGGAGTAAAAGATAATTTCTCTTTTCTAGAGAACAATCACAATCAATGAGCAACGATGGAAAGCGCTGAAAAGAAACAAATGTATATTGTACGTACAGGTACGAATACCAAAAGAGTACGAGTACACAAATTTGGAGTAAATATTGAAATGTGTTTTTGGGAAGAGTAATATGACTAATTAAATATTATGGTAACAAATATATTTGCTGAGAGTCTTTTTAGCACTTTGATAAAAAGTTCAAGGTATTTATAAGAACTTTTTGATCTGATCTAAAATGAATTTGATAAAATCTAAACTAGAAAGCTTTTTATCGATATTGCTGAAATAATCGACAAAAGACTACAATTTTGGAAATTATTGCAAAACAGAAGAATTAAAAAGGAATCAGATGTTGAAGTGGATTTTGGAATGTTTTCTGCAGCCATTTGCGTAGAATGTGGGAACTATTCCTAGCCACTCAATTGATTTTGGTAACTGTGGTTACTAGCTATCACTCTTATTTTACATAGAAATAAAGCTCAACCAAAACTTCGAAGCAAATGAGTTGCTAGTACCATTAAAAATAATCCTTTCAGTATGGCAGTACGGTAAATACCGGAGGGAAGCCAAGTAAAAGCGAGTAAAAACAGAATGAAACTGTATTCAAATCCGAGGCCACGGTTAAATAACTACTATAGGCAAATATTTGCCGTCGGGAGATATTGGAAAAGCGATGTTGTACAGCCAATCGACCGGCAGATTTATATGCCGCACGAACTTTTGACTCCCAAACACGGGAGCAATGAAACTGCACAGTCGTTAGTACGGTTGGCTCCAAAAATATATTAACGATTTTGATCCTTATACCACAGGCATACGTTCTGAAATGTATACATGTTTTTAGACGTGACTAGTCAGTGTAACAAAAATAGAGGTCTCTGTGCTCTGTTTATCGATTCAGAATCACATTCTCAGAACGAAGAAGAATTCTAACTTAACCTGAATATGAAGATCTTAATACCATTTTTTTTTGGTATATTTAACTGTAGATAGATTTTTATTATTAGTACCTATAAACAAAATACCGCGTAATTCTAAATTCGTAAACTACGAGGATTTTTCTCTGTCACTTCAACCAATGCGTCATTAGAGTGAGAGAGACAAATCTTTGAAATTTGCGGATTTCGGAGTTCGCGGTAAGGCCGCTGTATTTTTTTGTAAAAAACAAAAGTTTTTTATATTATTTATTATCTGATGAGAAATAAGTAGGAGCAAACATTTTCCCGTCTTTGTACGGACTACTAGGTTATTCGGACGATTTTCGCATAATTTTTTTTCAAATCGGTACTGTAAAACATCCCATTATAATCATTATTTGTGCCACAAAATATGAAAGACGTTTAAACAATCAGTCGAGATTTGCTTCATTTGAGTAGGACGACATAATTTGACATATTTTTTGATTCTATTTTAATCCAATTGACAATTCATTGGAAGAATTTAATCAATATAAAAACGCAATACCTTAGAAATGCAGCGCCCTTTACTCCATTTATTGATAAACTTCGATATAATGAGACGCTGGAACACTAACTTTTTATACTTTAAAACCTCTCAGACGTAGACGGTGAAAGATTAAGCAGCAGTTTTTCTTCCATCACAATCCAATAACATTTTTTTATCGTTTTGGTTGTTCGAGAATTCCCATTTTCTGTAAGTGGATCAAAGGAATCGTTATTACTACAATATTTGAATTTACACAAGGTAACTCACTACGAAGTCTGAAAATGTAGAAATGTTAATATTTACACTAACACCAACTACTTAGTTCTTGACAAAAAATATTTTTTTGATACAAACTTTGGCACTAAGCCAGCAACATGTTTTTTTATTTATTTATTTGAAATGGGCTTACTCATTGCCACTGACTAGCCGAGGGCAGAGACGCGGCCTGCGATGGAGTGAGTTCGCCCAGAAGGTGCCTATTCACCCAATGTAAATAAATGAGTAAATAAAAAACACACACCTAGATCAAAACAATATCAACTCAAAAATTATATGAAATTCGTTAAAAAACATCGAATATTGAGTTGGTTCTGTTTTGATGGAGGTGCGTCATATTATGGGACAGTCTTAAACCAAACGACCATGTCCTTTTATAAGTTCAATTGAGGTGTACGTTGTGCATACTAAGCAATGAATTATATTGTAGATAGATACATAGGTACCTATAGACACTCAAATATAATAGGAAACAACATTGACCAAGGATCAAATATTTTTAATAAGCACCCAAATAAATGGCATCATGGCGATTTGAACCTAGAACTTCCAGCTTTCTAGCAAAGGTCTATACCAATTAAGCTAAGGAAATGGATATTGCTCATATTGTATGGCTCATATATTCCTCGTATTGATTCATTAATATAATGGGCGGTTAAAACATTCTTACGTTTTAATATTAACTTAGATTTGAAATGCTGCGTAAAATCATTTCACTTTAGTTCGAGTAGAGTCCTCAGAATAAACCTCAGATTCATCACATCAAATAATTTTATCTCTCAAATCCCATTTGTTGCACGTTCACTCCACGGTAAGTGTTCCCCTCATTATAATATTAAATTCATTCACTCATTCCTACTACTAAAACGTTGAAGGGAGGTCTGTTTTCGATCAAATTATACGGCACGCATTTAACAAATGAATGTTCACGCAACGAGCGAGACGGGAACATTACACCTGGAAGCGTGACAGGGACGGTGGATGTGGAATTCGTTTTCGCGAAATGGTTGCTCTAATGAGGAGTGAGTTAAATCTTCAAATAAAAGGTGGGCCGAGTCAGCTTGCTGACTTGGGGGCCTGGATGCTAATATAGGGGGGAGGGGAGGGGGCAATTCGGGAACTGCTGCTGTAAGAACAGATGACGATCTCTGATATAGATAATAGATGGCACAGATAAACGTTGCCTCAGTGGAGTAGAACGGATTGATTGGCGAAACTACCAGTTATATTATTTTGATAAGTTCGCTTCTATAGTGCTTGTTTTTAACAGCTATGCATCATTTGTAATTTTATAAAATAAAATAAAAAAAATAAATATATTGGGACATCTTACACAAATCGACCTAGTCCCACGGTAAGCTCAATTAAGGCTTGTGATGTGGGTACCAGGCGACGATATATATAATAGATAGATACATATAGATACTTAAATACATAGACATAGACAACCATGACCAAGGAACAAACATTTGTGATAAATAAATACACAAAGAATGCCCTCGCCGGGATTTGAACCCGGAACCTCCAGCTTCGTAGGCAGGGTCACTACCAACTAGGCTGACATTATGACTGTTTATATTTATTTAAGTTCAATTACATTAGGTATACAAACGTAAAGAAAACCTTGGCATAATATGTGCCTTTGTGAGAACATTGTTTACTAAATAAATCAACTTAGAATTATTTATTTATTGATTTAAACTTTATTGCACAATAAAAAGAGTATAAATGGCGGACTTAATGACTTAAGGCATTCTCTACCAGTCAACCATTGGGCAAAAATAAAGGTTTGTGTGGTGCAGGCTACTTATAACTAACGTGAGACTCAAACATATTAAAATATTATCGAACCGGGTTACTCACGTATTTAAGTCGATGATTGCTCGACATGTTTCGACCCATTAAGTACGCTTCGGGCTTTGGCCGAAGGTGCTCCAGATGAATACCCTCTTAATGGGTCGAAACATGTCGAGCAATCATCGACTTAAATACGCGAGTAACCCGTTTGAAAAATATTTTAATAAATCAACTTAGGATGAATAAAGTAGTAAGGGTGGTGTTCTAGCACAAAACAGTTGTTATCTGGCCGATCTAAATGTACGGTCTCCGCGTCGGGACACGCGACTGTTCAGTGCTGACTAATTAAGACTCGGCTTAGATCCGTTGTGAGGATCGATTGCTTAAACTAGATAGTTGTGCTGTAGATTTATATAGGAAGGAGAATAAATAAAACTTTTCATCACACTTGCTATCTAGCGCGCCTTTGCTTGCGTGCGTAGCGGGAGTAATAGAAAAGTGAAATTCCCTAGGGAGTAATGGAAGTGTCAGTACGTCATTTAATAATATTATGTCTTAAAACTTATTTTTTTGTCGGCAAGTGTGATGAAAAACATTGTATGCATCACGGTTGGTAAGCGGAATACTAACTCGAGTCATAAAAGCCCTCTGCCTAAAGGCGTCGGGCTTCTAACACTCTCGTTAGTAATTCCGTACTTACCTCCCTTGATGCACAATGTACTATTATTTGTGACGTTTGTCAGCATGTTTACGAGTAAGCAATACATTTTTAATTAAAATGATTTATTTAATCAGTTAATTCAATGTTCTATTTATTGTCACACCAATTATTTAAATATGGGAATTTCTTCCCTGCTACAACGGAATAGAGTGGAACTTTTATGTTCTAGTATATTCTATTGTCAGCCTAAAGATACAATTAAATATGGCAATAAATAGTCGGTACGTTCATAATCGATAACGATTTCTCCAGAATGGATTATATTTATGCATATATATTAAATACATAATACAAGTTTTATTTTTGTCATAGGTGATGTGAATACACGGAACCTAAATTATTTTTGTCTTGGGTGTTAACGCTGGAATCCCTCATTACGCTTAGGATTCCACTTTAAAAATTAGATTTAGGAATCCGTCGTTTCATTCAGGCTTCAATGAACTCCCTCGCCCCAAATATATAATATTCATTGTGACATAATCTACTATTTTATGATATGTGAACACAGACGGAAAACGAGGATAGTAATGGTACCACAGAAGTTAAAGAACCCTAAAATAGCCAAAACGCTCCCTGCCCATAATATGTGAATGTCGAGAAAGATTCTTATATTACTTATATGCCACCATTATGTGACGTCACCAGACTGGAAAATGGTCGCGATAATTTTATACGGCGCCTGTAAACTGGGGCCGTAAACCTCTAAATTGTCATTTTCGGCCATTCGCGGCCCGTAAAAGTATTAAGAAAGCCATTACTAGTAACTTGATTTAGTTTTAACACCTGTATATAAAACAAAATGTCTGATTTTTATATTTGTCGCATCGAAGTCATCTTAAAGATGTAGTCTTAGGACAGGGTGTACCTAAAAATAACATGAATAAATATCTCTAGGATAACCATGTGGTCGTAGTAAATGTAAATATGCTAGTATAATATAAATAATATTTTGGTACATATACATGTAGTAATATTTAGCATCATCATCATCATCATCAGCCTATGATAGTCCACTTCTGGACGTAGCAGGCCTCTCCTATTAACTATGCACATAAATGCATTAGGAGGTAAATGCCCATGTTCATGAGATAATTACGAAAGTTTTAACGTGATTTACGTCATGCAAAATGCATTACTGTTGCGTGAAATTGTGTGGCAAGAATACAAAAACATCTAGTGTGCAAAAATATGGTATTTCGTTTCACAAGTGAGCAATTTTTTATAAATTTCAATTAAAATTAAAAATAGTTTAAGCATAAAATCTAGTGCACTCGTTGATGTCTTTTTACAAAGTCTATCCTTTGTCCTTTCCCGGGTCTTAAACTATCTCCATTCCAAATTTCATCTAAACCGGTTTAAATGTGAAGATGAAGACACAGCAGACAGACAGTACAAATATTTTTTTATGTAAAATGCATTTCAAGCTAGCATCATAAGCTAGTATCATAATATATCTTCATCTGCGGGGATGATGATGATAATGATGATGATGAATGAAATATTGTATGTCATATCCCAGGTCTTAAAATAATCTCCATTCAAAATTTCATTTAAATTGGTTCAGCGATTTAAGCGTGTAGACTCAGTAAACTGACAGACATACTTTCGCGTTTATGGTATGCATTAGTACGGATATGGATTTACGGTTTTGTTGGTAAGTCACTGACAAATATCGAATTGTGAAAGCGATAGACATTGTTACCATCGATACTTTTATCGACATTCGGAAATCACTAGCGACCGGCGGACATTTTTGTTTTACACCTCATTGACCTTGAAACGACGAATCACAACACAGTTAGCTCATGTTACGCCGCCCGCACCTCAGCATTTTTGGCAGCATCGGTTTAAATGAAATAATTGCCTAAAGCTACGTCTTTAGGTTATGTTGTCTGTGATTAAATGAGACATGTTTCATTTCTGTGTGTGTGTTTTCCTTTAACATAAATATGTAACACAAAAGTATTCAATGAGAGTTGCATTGGCTCCACTAGTTACAGTCAGTAACCAAAAAATATTGATTCCAATATGTTATATAATGTTTTCTCTAGTGATAAGGTCAAGAGTGCTATAAGAGAATTAAAACTAGACTCGTCACCGGGACCGGATGATATTCCAGTTATTCTGCTACAGAATTGCGACATATTAATTGGTCTATTGGCATCCATTATGCAGACGTCATATGATACAGGAGTCCTACCCGAGCTGTGGAAAATAGCAAATGTAACCCCGATATTTAAGAAGGGGAACAAGTTGCATCCATCAAACTACAGACCGATAAGCCTTACCAGTGTACCTTGTAAAGTCATGGAGAAAATAGTAGTGAAGCACATTAGGAACTTCATAACTCTGCACAATGTGATAGGTGACCAACAGCATGGGTTTTGTCCACACCGCTCGACAGTCTCTAACTTACTGTCCTGCCTATCCTCCTGGACTAGAAGTTTCAACGTGAGAGACCCAATTGATGTTATTTACCTTGATTATGAAAAAGCTTTTGATAAAGTGCCCACAACAAGGCTTCTTCACAAGTTGGAACATGTTGGGATTAGAGGGAAATTGCTTAAATGGATAGAGAGTTTCTTACGACGAAGAACCTTTCAAGTGAGAGTTGGCGAAACCTTATCACAGCAACGAGAGATTCTTAGTGGAGTACCTCAGGGTTCTGTTCTGGGCCCTGTACTTTACATATTATACACATTTGACCTGCCATATTGCCTAAAATGCAGTGTAACTATGTTTGCTGATGATACTAAACTTTATGCTAACCCATTGGAAGATTACGATCAACTACAGGAAGATTTAAATGACATCATAGACTGGTCCAAGAAATGGCTCTTAAAACTCAACTCTTCCAAGTGTACTGTACTCCACATAGGCAATCGTAATCCTCGCTTAACCTACAACCTAGAAGGAACTACATTACACACCGTCAACGTACAAATGGATCTGGGCGTCAAGATATCTGAAGACCTGAAGTGGGAGGAACACATCACTGCAATAGTAAAGTAAATTTATATTCCTTGTTTTCTTCCATATATTTTGTACACCACATTTGTATTTCACAATCGACTGATGTACTGATTAGTTAAAGTACGATATTAATCATTTTTTAACTGTAAACTTATATTTGTAACTTTTCATTTTCATTTGTAATAAAAAATTGATGTGACACATGGCCTTGTCAATGTTGCGTCATTATTTATTTATTTGTGTGTTGCCCTACCTGGCGTCCTCCATTGGGCGCGAATTGTTAGGCCATGTTCACACGCTGCGATCGTGGCCACAAAAATGGGCTCGCCGGAAGATCAGCGTTGGCTTTCGGGTCGACATTATGCTGAGGCGAGTCCATTTCGTGGTATAATATTAAGTGCTGAATCTGTCTGTTTTGTCTTGTCCTGTCATGCTTGTTATATTTGCCACGAATAAATGATTTGTATTTGTATTTATTTGTATTTAAAGAAAGCGAGAAGCTTAATTTACCTCACAAGGAAGGCTTTTAAATGTCTGACGCCGGAGATGGTGCTGAAGATTTATAAGACGTACATTAGGCCTCTATTGGAGTATGGTTTTCAAACCTGGAGTCCCTACTTTGTTAAAGATATTGAGATGCTCGAGAGGGTACAGAGAAGTTTCACCAAACTGCCAAAAAAACTAAAGAACAAACCGTATGACGAGAGATTACAGAAGCTGAAGCTTACAACTTTGAAGCAACGCAGAGAACGTGGTGACCTAATTGAGACTTTTAAAATTCTAACGGGACACTATAATCTGAAAGATTTCCACAACATCTATACGCGCAACAATAATAATCGTCTCAGGGGTCATCACCTAAAATTGCTCGCTTGCAGGTCATACAGCAACCCCCACAGACACTTCTTGAGTAACAGAGTGGTCAATACTTGGAACAAACTCCCGGAGGATGTAGTTTCAGCTCTCAGCATCAACCAATTCAAAAACAGATTAGATAAACACATGTCCAAAAATATATATTGAAAATGTGACCAAGAGGCATTGGATACAGGCACCATCAGTTGTCTCAACTGTCTGCCTGAATTACAAGAAATAACAATAATAATAATAAAAATAACAATAATAATGTAAAACACAGCAAATTTCTCCAAAGGGCCTCTACGTGTTGGACCTGTATCCCCGCGCAAGCCTATCAAAAGACCGGGATTTATAGGCCCGTGATCAAAGAGAGATACAAATAATAATAAAAAATATGAGATTAAGAAAATCCAAAATGTGTGAAATACATAAATGAAGTAATTCTATTCCCACCGAACCTTGCTGAAGTGTTCATATATTCCGTTTGCTCGCGATCACGTACCTGAAACAAGATAATTTCATTAGTTTTCCCAGTTTGCATTTACTTACAAACGTACAAATTATGCCACTATACAGAGTGGAATGAAAAGAAGGATTTTCTTTGAAGCCTCAAACAAAAACATTGTGGCAGCGTCCGGATATATTATTAAACCGGAATCAGAAAGGGATTCGAAATTACTGTTGACACAATAAATTATAGAACATTTACCGAGAAAAAAGTTGTTTATAGATGTAGTCCGTGATTAATTAATCTATTGTTTACAAATCTCTGCACTTGAGCTATGAATATAGGTACATATAGCCTAGACTTGACTTATACACTGTTGTGTCAACAGTACTTTCGAATTCCATTCTAAATGCAGATTGATAATACTCGTACCTATTGTGACAGACAATCAAAATCGTATATCTTTATGTATAAAGGAAGAGAGTAGTTTTTAAAGACTTCCTTCCTTGTATTAATCTACAAAGTTAAGTGGAATGAGAACAAGTCTTCTTATGTTGTTAGTTTAGTTTATTTTCATTTTTATTATGCAGTAATGAACCTATGTTACCCACCGTGGCTTCACTATTGGCCACAAAGTAAGATCAGAGGCCCGTTTCTCAAAAGCTTGTAACTTGTATTACAAGTAGAAGTCTTTTTTAACACTATTAATAAGATTAGGACTTCCGCTTGTATTACAAGTTACAAGCTTTCGAGAAATAGGCTAAGAGCCTGTTTCACCATTCCCGGATTGTATTTATTCCCGGATCAAATAAGCTGTTAGATAAATGTTTGTTAAATTATAAACAATGTTTAAAAGATTATTTTATAAGGGTTACAAATTCAAAGTCAAAATCAAATAATTCTTTATTCAAATTGGAATAGCAACAAACTCTTTTGAATCGTCTAGGTATTAAAACTACTTCCGGTTCGAACCCTACACCGCTGACCCAAGAAGAACCGGTAAGAAACTTGGCGGGAATTATTTTTTCAAAAAATCATGGTACATCTGAACGGTTTAAACGGAACCAACATACAAATTTAATTTAAACACCCAATCGCCGCCCGTATAAAGTATAAACAAACACTCATTGCATTACGCTATTTCGTCACCTATAAGCACCTAATCTATCCGACCCAAATTCGCCACTTACCAAAGCTCATTTTTTTCTTGAAACACCAACTTTAAATTGTTGTAAATAAGGTAGCTTTTGTTCAATAATGAAGAGTTACGAGTGTTTTGTCTCTGGTACGTGCTTGGGGTGTATTTGTATGCAAAAAGCAAGTATTTGTCTCCTGTCGCCGCGGGGGAGGTACTAGGGGAGGGGGGGAGGCGTTTCATCACTTCAGGAGCTAGAAGTTAATGATGATGGAAAATAAAAATGAACTGGAGTGTTACGGGTTCTTGGTTGGTTTCATTGTTTTGAATTTTGTTATTAGGAACTTTGGGACTACGAGTATCCATCATTTTGTCAGTTTCAATTATTATAGGTACTTAAATTATAGTCTCTTATTTAGTGTGGTGTTTTTGAAAAAAAAACCTCAAATCATCCCCTGGGTGTTGTAAGAGTCGACAAAAGGATTGATGTGTTATTGGGCATTAATTTATTGAACATTGATGATAGGCAGCAGCATCATCATAGTGGACACACTACTGCGATCGCCAACTTGCTTGTCCAGCGTGGTGATTATGGACATTTATCTCCTAATGCTCCCATCTCCCAATGGACGCGGACAGCTCACGACCGATCTTTGTGGAACTCTCTGGGGGAGGCCTATGTCCAGCAGTGGACGTCAATTGGCTGATGATGATGATGATGATGATGATCTCCTAATGTTTGCCCTCCATGAAGCCGAAAATAGAGACAGATGGAGGAGACTAACCAAAGAAAAACTGATTTCCATCCGGGGGAATCACGACTCTCAGTAATGAGAAAATAGACGCGAGGATGAGGAGGGTGTCCATACGCATAGGCTAAGGTGAGAAGAAATGATTTATGAAAATATCGTACGTACTCTGAAGAAAAATTAAAATAGTACATTACGACACAACCGAAGTTTTGGAGCTGACGTAAAATGAGCCACTTCTCGCACTAGAGCGTAAAAAGTCACCATCTGTACTAAAAATGGTTATTTTATTGACTATGTTATTCAAGGCTAGGTCAAAAATGTTAGATTTAGTAGGGCATGGCATACATAATTTAAAATTTATTTTATATAAGAAAAATGCGTTACTTTGAAATTCCTTCACAAGTAACATATTAAACCCTACCATTTTCTTTTTCAAATCGCAAAACTGCTTGTTGTAACATTGTTTAACTTCGAAAATGCTGATTTTCTTTTATTTTAAAATATATATGTGTTCGTAACCTCATGTATTGTATATAATTATGTTTTCGCCCTTTATTACATGTTAAGTCTCTGTATCCGACACCGCGCCCTGTAGTCGCGATACTTAACTACCAGCGTTTTGCTCTGAGACGCTCTGTCTATAATAGGGATGTCAAAAAAGTCACTTTTACCCTTTTATGCGAAGATAATGCGAAAATTTGCAGAGGGATTAAGAAACTACATCCATAAGAGTGTATTGGAGTACCTGATACTTTATTTTATATCGGTTTCGTAGTCTCGTTCAACCTTCGTGGTTTCCATACGAAATGTCGGGCATCAATGAACTTGAAATATTTAAACTTTTTCATTTATTTTTTGTAATCTAGTCATTAAATTAAAAGCAGAACTATTGAGATATATTATGTCATAAGCTGTAGGATCTTTTCGCTTGTTTTGATTGTTTTTTCAGTGGTCGAATTCTAACCAGCAAAGAAATGTGATAAGTATATGCGAAATTGAAGATATTGTCACCAGAATAGCCATGGCTAAAAAACGTTCAACGCCAAGAAATACTTACTTAAAGCAGAATATCAGGCCAAGCTAGGAAAAAGCTCATAAAAGTGTACATCTGGAGCATAGCTCTATACGGTTGTGAAACCGGGACCATGACTCAGCGAGACAGAGACCGTATAGAGGCGTTTGAGATGTGATGTTGGCGGCGTATGGAGAGGATAAGCTGGACTCAGAAGGTGACCAACGAGGACGTTCTCAACCGGGTAAAGGAGAGGAGGTGCCTGTTGACAATCATCGCCAACAGAAGAGGGAAGATGTTGGGACACCTTATACGACACGACGAATTAATTAAGACCATCATAGAAGGAAAAGTAGAGGAGATGAGAAAAAGAGGAAGGCTGAGAAGGGCGTACATGGACCAAGAGAAAGAAAAAGTAGACGTCGTGTCGTATCAGGGTCTTAAGGAAAAGGCACTGGAAAGGATCACATGGAAATTGCTCCACAGACAAAAGCCCTGCTCTTAAGTTTATGATGATGATGATATGCGAAATTATTTTTAGTTTTTGTAATAATACTGATTAAAATTGTGCATAACTATGGACAAACAAATGGGCAGTTGAATAGTTTGATTCACCTACCTACGATGCTTGTGACAAATCAAAACCTTTCCCACCCGCGAAAATGGATAGGTTGGAGTGCGAATTATTAAAACAATGCGAATTACGAATATTCACATATGCGAATGCGAATACTCGTGACATCCCTAGTTCAGATTACGCTCCCGGCACCTTATAACGGCTAAATGAACATTTTTATCGTCATATTAACTCGTGTTTCGCTATATACTCTTTATTAACGCTTTAATTTGGTCGGTCGTTGGGCGGCTGTCCTGCTCTGTTAACAAAAGTTTTGTGAGATAGATATACTCAAGCTCCAAGATACTGTGTAGTTTCGCACAAATGTTAGGAGAAAGTCTTGGTAAAAAAAATAAAGTGGATCTATACTGCCCTGTTATCTCGAAATGACGCATTTCCCCATAATATAGTTACAACGAATTACGAAAGATTCATCCATTTAGATTTAGCACAGAAATATTGCGTGTTGCGTTGTCATGTAAAATGTCAACGTACTTATTTTTTTAGGAGTTGTAAGATACACTTGCACAAGAGTTAGACGAGTAATAAGATGTTAAATGAATAGTTGGGTCAAAAATGTTAGGAATTAACCAGTTAACTCCGTGTTAGTTGGTTATACCTACATTGTGAAATTGCAATTCACAATCTCAGGTTAGGCTATTAACATGGGGTTAAACAGATAGAGGTGTCAAAAATGGATGGACTTAGCCAGTTAACCTCGTAGCTGTGGCCTATCTCGAGATTATGCAGGTCTTGAAAAAATAAAGTTACAAACATAAATAAATAAAAAAATATCTTGGGACATCTTACACAAATCGACCTAGTCCCACGGTAAGCTCAATTACTCGTAAGGCTTGTGATGTGGATACCCGGCGACGATATATATAATAGATAGATACATATAGATACTTAAATACATTGACATCCATGACCAAGGAACAAATATTTGTGATAAATAAATACACAAATAATGCCCTCGCCGGGGTTCGAACCCGGAACCTCCAGCTTCGTAGGCAGGGTCCCTACCAACTAGGCTACAAAGACTGACATCAAAACACCTTTATTACTCATAGAAAATACATGATGTATTTTTTTAAGTGGAAACATAACACCAACTAGGTAAGCGAGAGCTTCACTGCTCGTTATTCACGTAAAAGAATGCTTGTTTTCAATTATTTTCACTATGAGGTAGAAGATTCTCGAGCAAAAAGCAAATAAAAAAAAGTCTACTAATAGACGTTAGAGTTTTAGATTCCCTGTCATAATTAGTACCAACAATTTTAGATGGAATTTAGTTGGCAAGAGCAACAAAAAATATTAATGACATAAACTAGTATTATAAAGATAAGACTACTGCTGTCAAGTAAATAAATAAATATCTTGGGACATCTTACACAAATCGACCTAGTCCCACGGTAAGCTCAATTAAGGCTTGTGATGTGGGTACCAGGCGACGATATATATAATAGATAGATACATTATAGATACTTAAATACATAGACAGCCATGACCAAGGAACAAACATTTGTGATAAATAAATACACAAAGAATGCCCTCGCCGGGATTCGAACCCGGATCCTCCAGCTTCGTAGGCATGGTCACTACCAACTCGGCTACAGAGGCTGACATCAAAACACCTTTATTACTCATAGAATATACAGGATGTATTCTTTTAAGTGGAAACATAACACCAACTAGATAAGCGAGAGCTTCACTGCTCGTTATTCACGTAAAATAATGCTTGTTTTCAATTATTTTCACTATGAGGGAGAAGATTCTCTAGCAAATAAAAAAAAACTAAAGATAGATGTTAGAGTTTTAGATTCCCTGTCATAATTAGTACCAACAATTTTAGATGGAATTTAGTTGGCAAGAGCAACAAAAAATATTAATGACTTAAACTAGTATTATAAAGATAAGACTACTGCTGTCAATTGCATAATTTATATATTATTATATGTCTTTAAAGTGTAGAGAAGTGCGTTTCATCAAATATGAATTTCAAATTATGGTACATTCAGTAGTAACGTTCTCGTATAATAAATGCATTATACTAGTACTTCAGACTGTGCCAAAAGTAAAGGCTTCACGATGCTCATACATTTCACTTTTAAACAAATTATACCCATAAAAAGGGCCTTTTTTATATAGGTAATTAGTTTTATATATAATAGATTGGAATCCGTTTTTATTAAATACGGATTTCAATCTATTATACATAAAACTAATAATAATATAATATTATCGAACCGGGTTACTCACGTATTTAAGTCGATGATTGCTCGACATGTTGATTGTTCGGACGAGGACCCTCTTAATGGGTCGAAACATGTTGAGCAATCATCGACTTAAATACGTGAGTAACCCGGTTCGATAAAATTTTAAAATATTTGAGTCTGACGTTAGTTATAATTCTAAAATATTGAAATCCGCTTGGAAAATACACCTAAAGGTGCGTTTTAACCAAAAGAGCATTCGCTGTTCTAGCGCCCGTTCTAGGAAATCAATCAATCAGGTTTTGTGTACCGATCGAATTTCGTAGAGTGGGAGGTTAGAACAGCGAATGCTCTTTTAGTTTGAACGCACCTTAAGTCAAATAAAGAAGCTCAAAGCGACAACTCGGATTAATACAAAATCGATGCAAAGCTCGTCAACATTTTCGGACGTTTAATTTTAAACGGACGCAAAATGCTCAGTCGAGATGCAAATGAACAAACTTGGGAACAATTAGGGTCGTCTTAGAGACTCTTGGCCCATATTCTCGTGAGCCCAATCTGGGATTTGCACTTTATAATTTTCTGAGGCGTTAAAAGTTGGCAACATTAATGTTGGGTTAAACGGAATATTAAAGGTGACAGTTCATTAGGTAATTTTATAGCATTAATTCATTTTTGGAACAAGGATCTTTTAAGACAGAGGCCAACTTTCATAGTTCTTCTACTTCACGTTTTTTATGTTACTCGATATCTTCGAAAATCGTGATCCGATTTTAAATTTTTTCAATCAAACGGTTATAACCCTGGGATGGTCCTGTTACCACCAATTTTGAAATCGGTAGAAGTTAAAATTTTAAGATTTGGTGATTATTAAAAATATGTAGTAGTTTAAAGTGTCGAACTGAATTTTATAATGTTATGTTATCTTCGGTTATCGCGACAGTTATTCACGAAATAAAACATCGAAAAACGTCGTCGAGATGTAATTAATACACGAAATATAAGCCCTTTCACTAATATTTCATTTACTTACATGATATACAAAATCAGATCTTACAAGGAAAATATAATAAAGATGTCAAAAAGAAAAAAAATCGCTGTCATTCTATAACACGAGGGAGTATTTCTTGATAGCGCCATTTGTAATTTGTTGTTATAAGTTTTGTAAAAAAATAAGCAAAAAAGTGCAAACTATATTTTAGTAATATTTTCTTCGTGTATTATACCTACAGATTTTAACTACAGTCATCATCCCTATTAAAGCTCATTAAAAATTGATCTAATATCAAGTAAATATTTGTAGTCATTTCGAATCAAACTGCCACTTACCTCCAACTAAGCTACTCAAGAACTGAAAGAATGTAATCGCAAAATCCCTCTCAAGTACCGTCACAGGATCCTCGGAATAGCGTAATTAGATTTCATAACGATGTCTCTAGCTCTATTTTAAGCGCGCGATTAAAACATAATCGGAGTTAGCCCGTTTTTAGAGCGAGCTTCCGACGAGACTATTAAGTTAAAGGCTAATTAAACTCATGTGAAACTTGCCTGGAGACGTCGGTGGCGCGAGTCATAGGCGGTCGCGACTTCGAAACGAAGACTGTGCGGAAACTGAATAGGTACGCCTGGCAACAAGGTAACGCCCATTTAAATCACATACCTTCAGTTTTGTACATACTCTATCATATAACTAGTTCAGGATTAAGAAATAACGGTTAAATATCCTGACAATAGTTTTGTGTCCGTTTTTATTATGTACGTAAGTATTATTTATGATTCTTATTATATTTCTAATAAAACAACACAAATTAATTAATTGAGGGTTTATTATAAAGAGATACATGCTTAGGTATTTTCTTAGCATAGTTTTTGATCTGTCAAAACAAATGAACAATCGGCGTCGGCCACATTTCCGGAGAACGTTCCATTCCTCAGAATTCTCAAAATACTGCATCGGCTTAATATGGTGATGTAATAATAGGTGATAGTGTCTTCTAGTTTCAATGGGCTTCACTGAAAATAAGTGAGTTCCATCAGAGGGATTCACTGCGGGACATCATGCTAAGTGAAGACTTTTTAGCGCAATTCATACATATTTGAGGTGACTAAAACTCGACTAAGTCTCAATTTTAAGATTATAAAAGTGCAAAATTAGAATATTGAAGCAGCGATATTATTATCTAGGGTATCTTGTCTCATCCTCTTAAATTTAATGAACTATCGAGCACTCCTTTCATATTCCGTCTTTCCAGACGATAATCACGTGAATGTGAATTTCATTACAATCTTAATCGACCAAGTCACACGGTAAGCTCAAGTGATAGCAGTTGAAGCGGTTCCACCTGAAGATCTACCGCAAACCACGCAACGTTGCCTCTCTCGCACTTGTGATTATATATGAGTGTTTATAGAGAGGCCACACGTCACTCGTGATTCGTAAACCTAGCGTGAACTTTGAAAATCATACATTTCATCTGTCTCTATCACTTCGGTAGTCTTCATTAGAGTAACAAGGACAGATGAACAGATAGACAATTTACGAAGTTTGCGGTTGGCCAGCTGGATGCTTAGCCAAGTTGCCAATCGCTAGCGCTTTGTAGCGTATCGTAGTTTTCCCTCTCTGTCACTCTTTCAGATTAGTGCGACAAAGACAGTTAGCTGCCTTTCATTACGATTGACGATTAAGCGTTAGCGATTGGCAACTTGGCTAAGCACCCTGGTATAGGCCGTCGCTCGAGGCTTGCGCCGAATCAGTAGTTTCATTGTCCCTGCAGGCAAATTGGCCGGTTAACATCGATTGCGTCCGAACTCACAGCCGTCGCCGAAGTGGCTTATTGGGTTAGCTTCGGCAGCTCCCACGCTTCTAGTCTATCAGTGCTAAGTACCTAAGCTTATGTCACTTATTTGAGT
>JALPQI010018492.1:0-20769 GCA_025490895.1 Thaumatotibia leucotreta
TATACGACATAATGCTTAAAATAATACATGTTAAAGGGGAGTTTATCAAATTTATCAATTGCTGCGGTAAAATATAGAATGTTTCTGACATAAATAACACCAAGATTAGTAATATTCTTTTGTTTTTAAACTTTTATACCACTTTTTAACTAGGACACTTAATCCGCCCAACCCTGTACTCGTTTCTGACTAATTCGCATAAGTGGAATACGATTTCCGAGTTCATTCTAAAATCCAAGATGGCGGGAACTTTTTTTGCAATTTTCATCATGATACTCGTTTCTGACTAATTCGCATACGTGGAATATAATTTTTTGGGTTCATTCTAAGATCCAAGATGGCGGGAACTTTTTTTGCAATTTTCGTCATTATACTCGTGTCCGACTAATTCGCATACGTGAAATACGATTCCCGGGTCCATTCTAAAATCCAAGATGGCGGGAACTTTTTTTTTGCAATTTTCATCATTATACTTTTTACTGACTAATTCGCATACGTGGAATACGATTTTCGGGTCCATTCTAAGATCCAAGATGGCGGTAATTTTTTTTGTAATATTTGTCAATGTACTCGTTTTCAACTAATTTATAACCGTGGAACCCTAATTTGGGGTTAATTTAATATCCAAGAGTTTTTATATTTAGCACGTTCTTATGAGTAGCGGAAACGCAGTACCTACAATGAAAAATAAAACTGCATAAAAGCTCAAAAAAGGTGCCGCCATTTTGCATCTTACAATTGATGTACTTTTGGGCAGTTTTTATCATTAAAGATACTCCATTTCCAATACATATACGTAAATAACCTTGGATCTTAAATTCGCCCTAAATTCGGGTTCCACGTTTGTAAAGTAGTCGAAAACAAGTACAATGATAAAAATTAAAAAAAAAGTTCCCGCCATCTTGGATCTCAGATTGGACCCCAAAATCGTATGCGAATTAGGCAGAAACGAGTATAATGATGAAAATTGCAAAAAAAAAGTTCCCGTCATCTTGGATTTTAGAATGGACTCGGGAATCGTATTCCACGTATGCGAATTAGTCTGAAACGAGTATAATGATGAAAATTGCAAAAAAAAAGTTACCGCCATCTTGGATCTTAGAATGGACCCAAAAATGATATTCCACGTATGCGAATTAGTAAGAAACGAGTATAATGATGAAAATTGCAAAAAAAAGTTCCCGCCATCTTGGATTTTAGAATGGACTCGGAAATCGTATTCCACGTATGCGAATTAGTCTGAAACGAGTATAATGATGAAAATTGCAAAAAAAAAAGTTCCCGCCATCTTGGACTGTAGAATGGAACTAAAAAAGATATTCCACGTATGCGAATTAGTCAGAAACGAGTATAATGATGGAAATCGCAAAAAATGGTCCTGCCATCTTGGATTTTAGAATGGACCCGGAAATCGTATTCCACGTATGCGAATTAGTCGGAAACGAGTATAATGATGAAAATTGCAAAATAAAAAGTTCCCGCCATCTTGAATCTTAGAATGGACCAGGAAATCGTATTCCACGTATGCGCATTAGTCAGAAACGAGTATAATGATGAAAATTGCAAAAATAAGTTGCCGCCATCTTGGATCTCATAATGGACCCGAAAATTGTATTCAACGTATGCGAATTAGTGAGAAACGAGTATAATGATGAAAATTGCAAGAAAAATGTTCCCGCCATCTTGGATCTCAGAATGGACCCGGAAATCGTATTGCACGTATGCGAATTAGTCAGAAACGAGTATAATGATGAAAATTGCAAAAAAAAGTTCCCGCCATCTTGGATCTTAGAATGGAACTAAAAAAGATATTCCACGTATGCGAATTAGTCAGAAACGAGTATAATGATGAAAATTGCAAAAAAAAAGGTCCCGCCATCTTGGATTTTAGAATGGACTCGGAAATCGTATTCCACGTATGCGAATTAGTCGGAAACGACGAGTATAATGATGAAAATTGCAAAAAAAAGTTCCCGCCATCTTGGATTTTAGAATGGACCCGGAAATCGTATTCCACGTATGCGAATTAGTCGGAAACGAGTATAATGATGAAAATTGCAAAATAAAAAGTTCCCGCCATCTTGAATCTTAGAATGGACCCGAAAATCGTATTCCACGCATGCGAATTAGTCAGAAACGAGTATAAAGATGAAAATTTTTAAAAAAGTTCCCGCCATCTTGGATTTTAGAATGGACTAGGAAATCGTATTCCACGTATGCGAATTAGTCAGAAACGAGTATAATGATGAAAATTGCAAAAATAAGTTGCCGCCATCTTGGATCTCATAATGGACCCGAAAATTGTATTCAACGTATGCGAATTAGTCAGAAACGAGTATAACCCAACTCTGTCAGGAATAACTAGGTACACTCTTCACGCTTCAAGTTTGTCTATATACTCATTTTCACCCTGTATAATTATGTATGTAACACCCTGTATGTATACGTATGTATCTATCGGATCTATGATCACTTTGTATAACTATAAAACGAAACGAAAGAGCTCGTGATTCTGAGTAGAAAAAATGTAAAAAAGTCCATATATGGAAAATTTTAAAAAACGACAACTAAATAAAAACCCGCCCGTTTTCACCTTGTAAAACACTGTTTTTACAAAATCAAAGATTATGCGCAACAAAAAAATAAAAAAACAAAGTTTGAAAAAAAAGAAACAAAAGAACATTTTCAGCGCGTATAGTTAGGATTTGAACCTGGCACCACTGCTTCACAGCCGAACGCATGAACCACATTACCAACCTCCCTATATCGTGGTACGGCAAAATATGCTATGTGTTGCAAGTGATCATGCGTTTCGTTCGTGGCAAGGTAGTGTATACTGTTTCAGAGCCATCTGTGCCAATGGACGAACAACAAAGGTAGTGTATATACTGTTTCAGAGCCATCTGCATGCCATGCTCACGAACAACCGTGGCGCCGTCTAGTAGTGACAACATTTCAGGTGGATGCATTTTAATGTATGGTGCTGATATATCTACTTAAACTAAATAATCTCTGATTTAGTGCAATAGATACTGAAGTTCATTGTGACAGCAATGTGGATTCCGACCATTCCGTGAAAAGCTGAAGGACATGGATCATGCACTACATATGTACTGTACCTAGTTACAATACGATACTTATATGTACACTCGCAATACACGTCGGGCTTTGGCCGCGGGTACTCCATGATGAGGATCCTCTAAATGGATCGAAACATGTCGAGCAATTATCGACTGAAATTACGTGAGTAACCCGTTTGATAAATATTTAAATGTACTTAGATGTATTCCATGAAATCAATTTCTCTTTATCAAGACAATACATTTTTTACGCATGGGGACAAAAATTACGATACCTACTAATTAAAATTTTATATATTTTTGTAGAATAAATGTCAGCTGTATTTTGCTAAAAAAAGACTTAACAGTATATGGTCCATTCATCCTTAGTTGTCTTATTTCTAACCTAAAAGTACACGTTTTATATTGTGAACTGCTATTTCCTTGATTAAAAATTAAGCAATTTACTAATCACTACGGACGGACTGCACAGAAAACGTGTACTTTTAGGTTAGAAAGTTGTTTACTAGAAAAGGCAACTAAGGATGAATGGACTTTAGGTCCTGCTGGTAAAATATTTTATTGGATAAAATTAGAAAGCGAGAAACATAAATGTCGCTTTTACAAAGGCTATTATCCAGCAATCTCTTCCAGTTGTTTGCCTAACTGCAAAGAGCGAGATTAATTAGACAGTTTGTAGTCTCAGTTATCGCGACTGTATAAACATTGCCGGTGCGATTCAATGCATAAGCAAGCACAATAGCTGAAATAGCAGAACAATCAATTGGTTATTCATAGAATCTCAACCTATTACTTCTCAATCCCAGCTTATAGGGCTGGGAAAATATTGTTTTTAAAATATGAATCAAGAAAAGTTCTTAATTTAAAAAAAATATTTCGTAAAAAGTGAAAAACTAGAAATGGTTTTAAAAGGTGTTGTGATTACTTATTACAAACTAAAAATATGTTAAGTAATTTTTTGATTGATGGACAAGCTATGATTTTACCATACACGTCCGTGAGAAAAACCATGCATAAAAAAAGGATTTCTTCTTCTTAGAATTACAATAGATTGATCAAACCATAATCGTAGGTCTCAATTGTAATGTCTTCAAACTTTAAACAGTTTGATTGTTCATTATTTCTGTTAGCGGCGACATTAACCAACCTATAACTTTAACAGTTGCTAACCCTAAGAGCTTCTGTGCAAAGTGCTTTGCCACGAGCTAGAAGCTTACTCCTCCCATCTCATCTTGTAATTAAGTGCTTCCTCTTAAAAATTACCTTTTAAGTAATAAATAATAAAGTAAAGCATCGGAGCGGCTACCGACCGCTATGACGTAGATTTATTGCCACAAATTGTGTATTTTTCATCGTCAATAATCGCTCGCCGAATCGGCGTCGATAAGTGCCGTTTAACACTTGATATAGTGTCGGTAATTTGTGACTGGGTTCCGCTATTCCTTTTTCAATTAGTCCAAAATTGGACTTTATGATGTAATAACGGCCGGTTAACTGCCCATCAACAGATTCTTCATTTCTAGGGATAATTTTAATTATGTTTGATTTTTTTTACAGTTTTAGAACATCCGGGTGATGATTTGAATGAGGAATGCAACGTACAGGTATCAGTAGGCATCACATCTACAGTAGAAAAGTGAAATTAAAATTCAGTTATTAACCTACAACTACATATTAATAAATTAATAAACAAAATAAATTTTATATGACATTTTTATTAAGCACATTTTATTACTAACCTACTTGTACAAATTTCAATTAATATTGTTTATTTCTGTGTGTTTATATTCTAACAGTAGGTAGTATTCCGTTACGTTTGTACGTTAGTCTGCCGTCTGCCTGCGACCACGGGTGTAACGTCATGCCTGAAACGTCAGGATAATATTAAACTTAAGTCGTTCGTTATCGATAAAATATGAGTGATAATTGATAATGGTGTAAGTTTAGTTTTCTATTATTAGATAAAAAATAGATTATTAGTAGATAATTTGCCATTTAAAGGTCTCTGCCCACTAGACCGTAGCATACCATGACCGTAGCATGAACGTATCAGACAAAAAAATATTCTTTGTATGGAAAAGTATGAGACTATGCCCACTAGGACGTTCCGTCGCCGGCCAACACCGTCGCGTGCCATGCACGGACCGGCGAGAATTGTCGGCGAGAATATTTTGCCGGCCCCGACACGCTACGTGCATGGCACGCAACGTTGCCGGTACGGTGTGCGCAGGCGGCGAAACGGTGAGCATACGGGTTCTATTTACATTTTTGTATTGTATTTACAATTTTTATCCAAAACTCTCCAAATTTTTCACTTTTGATAGTGAGTAATAATTTTCTTATGGCGAAACAACGCAAACAATATAATCAGCATCGCTATTTTCTGAACAAAAAAAACTTACTTAATTGATTGTAAACCCGCAAACCGAAGATTTTCATCGAGATCGAAAAATATTACTTCGATTCTTACAAACAAAATAATTAAAAGAAATATCAATTTTGAAACAGTCGTGTAACTTAACGAATTTATCCAGATAGATTGCACAATTTGTTTCTTTTTTTACATGGTAAGAACCATGATTTTCATGTGGCTTTCTAAAATAAATTTTATTGGTTTTAGATTTTTATTACAATATGTACCTACACAAAATCGATATATCTTTTTTTTTCGTTTTTTTTTTCAGTTGCTCCATTGTTATTTAAAATTAATTATTGTTCCAAAACTATTAGAAGATGTAAAAATAATCAAACAAAACCAGTACTTGAAGGAGTCACATTGACAATCATGACAAGAACATAATGTACTCTCATAAATCTATAGACAAATATATTTACCAATTCCAAGAAGTTTTAGTTTAATATCATAGATTACATTTATCAGTGTCTAGGTTGCCTAGACATTGATAAGTGTAATTTAATACTTTAATAATATTTATGATAAATAAACACATTCCGCCATATAAATGTATAAGTAGCATAACTGACGATTCGGAAGTGCTTGTTGCTAAGCCTACTCAATAAATAATTTTTGACTTTGACTTGACTCAGTAACAACTAGTACTTAAAATGGATTTCGATCGCAGTTTACGATGTCTGCTCAGAAAAATAGGTGTAGAAATAAACTCCTAGAAAAATACTAGCAGAGCGATAGTAGTCTAAAGGGCGCGAAAACAATTCGAAACTGATAAAACTGTGACAATGGAACGATAATGACGGACATGAATCGCTCATACTACGGGGATGATACGTAGTTGCGACGCGGATGATACGTGGTTGCGACGCGGATGCAACGGTCACTAAACGGGCTTAGCACGGACATGAAACGATGTACACACGTTATAGTGGGCATAGTAGTCCGTGTCGTCTCACATTCCGTGTCTGATACGTTCATGCTACGGTCATGGTATGCTACGGTCTAGAGGGCAGAGACCTTATAGCTCAATTTTATAAGAATTTTCTATGACGTTGTAGTTTGATATCTGTTTTAATAAATAAATAATGAGTTGCTGTGCATGACTTCAAATATTTATATTTTATTACATAAGGTTATGAGTGCGGCTCCACTGACGCGGAGCGGAGCGGAGCTGTGCAAAATTGACCAATTACATTCTTCAAATTCAAAATTCGAAACACTGTGATGCGGTCTCATTGGCCGAGCTCCCACAGCTCCGCTCCGCTCCGCGGTATGTGAAAGAGTCCTTGAGATTACAATATCAACGAGTAATGAACAAAACACAAATTGTCATATATTTACATCCAAGTGGTAGGTCCTGCGATTAAGGTTGCAATCAGAAAAGTAAATTAGATAGGTATGCTAGGACTCTACCAGATGATCTATTAAAGTACAGTTTTTAATAAATGCTAAGTAGCTGTTTGCATAACAAATTAATGGCTTACTAACTAAAGTTACGACTCAAATAAACTATGCAGAAGAATATTCACTGTAAATGTAAGTAACCGAAAAGCAATTAATATATTACGACCTGTAAATAACTTTGACACTTACGCGCCGCACCATTTTACACCATGCTGTTTGATGAGGTTTACAATTTTTGCTTTAACGTTTCAAATTACTAATGCTTGTGTAGAATAAATGACATTATAAATAAATACAGGATATTATACAAATCGTAGTCCTACAGTAAGCTAAATTCAGGCATGTGTTTTGGATAATTAATACTAGGTGACGATATGTATACAGGGTGGCAAATAAATAAGTGCATTCCTGCTACCAGTGAGGTTCTGGGAATCTTTATAGAAATTAGTTCAAGTTTCAGAAGTTTTAAGTACTTATTGTAGCACTTAGTACATGTTTTCAAATAAAAAAAATTGTGCTCTAAAACATCCGAAAACCTCCTCCAATAAACTCCTCGTTCTCCTCTTTCGCCTCCTTGTATAATAAACATGCATAGAATATATTTAAATATGTAGATTACACCTATGACTGAGGAACAAATATTTGTGTCAAACACATAATTAAAAACGACCTCATCGGGATTTGAACCCGTGACCTCCAGCTTTATAGGGTCGCTACCAACTATTAATACCAACTAATAGGCTACGGAGGTTTTCACTAACCTCATTTATTAAATAAAAATACCTACCTGCATGGGAACTGGCTTACTCCCAAAAACTTCGAATTGTGTCGTTTGTGTTTTGTTCGAGGATTTGTCTCTATTGCTCCAATAAATTTTAATTCAAATAATTCATTTCAGAACTTTTGATTCCATATAAGTGTTAGAATAATTGACCGTGTGGTGACGGCAGTAAGAATACATTTGTCACTACCCCAACTTCTGCGGGTGTCGTAAGAGTCGACTAAGGCATTGAAGTGTCACTGACCATTATTTGAAAATATTGATGATGGGCAGCAGCGTCATCATAGTGGACACATTACTGCAATAGCCAATCCGCTTGCTCAGCGTGCCGATTATGGGCATTTGCCTCCTAATGCGTCTATACGCATAGTTAATAGGAGAGGCCTACGTCTAGCAGTGGACTATCATAGGCTGATGATGATGGTGATGATGAAGTGTTAGAATACAGGTAGAAGTTACAAAACTTATCGCCATGGTTTGTAGATGGTAAATTAAAACTAGGTTATCTAAAGGCGCCTGGGCACTACAGGCGCGTGGAATTGTACTTAGCGTTGCAATAGTGGCGAGTCCCAGCGAATAAATGCGTCATTTAGAGTGACAGCGACAAATCCTCGAAATTTGCGTATTTCGAAGTTCGCCGCTGTTAGCTATTCTTCGATAGCTCATAGCCGGAGGGTATTGTGGACAGGTGGCTTAAATATTCTAGAAATTAATGAATATTATTACAGGTAAATGGTAATATCTCGGCCTGTAATTACAGACAATACTCAAAGGGAGTGAGTGAGTGATGTTATTGTACAAAATTACGATAGCAACGACTATCAGCAGCATATAAACCTAGAATGCTGTACTTCTGATGGCGCCGCAGTGCCGTTTGGAAACCCATATAATATAATGGCGTATGTTTGTAAGAACACAAGAAATGTTTAGCCTTTCTGTAACGGGAGGAGGTGAAGGCAACACGCGTTTGCCTGCGGGCATCTTATAATTGTGCCGGAGGAGCGAGCTCTCTCACCATTACTTACTCGCGATTCACAATATTGCACACGCAATTACTGACTGTTTTGATCAACAACACTATCGGTGTATAAATGTTTAGGACGTAGGTCGAAAATTGACTTATGAGTGTGTCTAAGTAATTTATTTATTAGTGATGCTTCCACATACGTATCTCATTGCGAAAATTGCTGATAATTATATAATACCTCTTAAAATTAACTAACATCCGATAACAAGCAATTAAATAGGATACACTTGGGTCAATGTCACCTGAAACTTGTATTTTAAATCTAAGTATGTTACGTTTTTATTAAAGTCGAGTGCATTAATATATTATTATAGACACATTTGTAAGGGATCAGTATGGAGAAGTGTATATATACAAGTATATTAATGCCCTTGACTGTACATGTGGCTAGACTGTGTGTGTAGACTGAGGAAGCTAGTTGTACCGTTAATTGTTTTATCCAGAAATTAGTAGGTGGTACATGAATTCCTTAACTTTAGGTACGTAGTCCACCGAAAAAACCTAAATATCACAATGCCCCAGCATCTGCCAATACAAGCATGTACCTACTTAACTAATCTAACAAAAAGGAATTAAGGGATCTTTAATATTTGTACAAGATACCAAAAATATCCTTTAGAATAGGTACCAATAATATTATTTTTTAAAGGAAAACTTCTATGGAAGTCCCATACATTTAACTATGAAATAAATTAAGAAATGTCAACGAAATGAATATCGCAGACGCTCTGAAACATCATAAAAATTTGTTATATTTGTAAGCAGTTAAATCTAATGTAAAATTCCTTGAGGTTAATGCAGTTTCGATCGTTAGACGCATCGGCGCAGCGTGCGTAGATTACTCATGTGTGATGCAGCATCCGAAATGGCAGTGAGTTCACGTTGCTTGTGCTTACTGGGGTGAGTCGAGTTGAAGGACGAACCAGCTACTATTATCCTGAAACTAAGCTGTCTCATTCCCACAATGCTATATAATATAAGTAAGTAATTGTGTTATTTTAAAAACAGTTTCTGGATACATGCACTAATGCGCTGAAAATGAGAAAAAAAACGATACCTAATATCCTTCACATTTTATGTAAAATAAAATAAAATATATTGGTGTAATCTCAATTTTATCAAAGCTTATCACTCAAATATCTTGCTAAAAATAGCATGTTATTTACGAATCACATTGGGCAGGACGATACTAGACGGCCTACTCTAACAGCGTTGGCCGTCAAGCATAAATAAGAAAAATATCATGTTAATAACGAAATTTTATAAAATACAAACATTAAGTTCATATGCGTCTACCAAATATTCTCCAGACGCAGACGTTCACATGGTTACGATAAGATACAGCCTTCAGCTCAATCGCAAATCGATGGTTTGACCAAAATAATTTCTACTGCTATTTGTATTATAAATATAACTTTAAATGTACACCTTTAAGTAAATAAATAATGGTCGAACCTTTTCGTTACGCACTGGTTTTTCTATACCTTCGACTCGCCTAAGTCCTCAACTTCGAATAGCGTCCACATAATCATGTAAACGATATTCCGAGGTGTTTTTTAACGTGTTAGTTCCCTAGCGATGATGGCTTACAAGCGTCGTAATGCCCATAACCGACTGTCACTTGTCACTTCTTATTTGTTTTCCACACTTATTGGTAAATCCAATGTTTATTTAAAACATTATTTATGCAGATTTGACTATGAGAATTTAATAGAATGTGTAAACAGGGTGTCGTAAAATAATATTCATTGGATTTAAAAACTGATTATAGTAGAATTTAGTAATAAAATTGTAAGTTTTGATTTTCTCACGATTTAAAGACAATTTATTAACTTAAAAGGCTGTTTAAGTCATATCATCAGAATATTTATATGAGTAAAAAAATTTCTTAATTAATGTAACGTAAGATTAAATTTGGTATGAAATGAATAAGTTGAGTAGGTAGGTATTGAGAACTACATTTTTATTCGTGCATAAAATGTGTACCTACATGATTACGATTATAAATATATGTATAATATGTAAACACTATTATAATGCAAAATGCTCTCTAGCATTGTTATGTGACCCTTTTTTTAAAAGGCACAAAATAACCAAATATACCATGGGTATTGATACATAATGAATGATCTACATACAAGTCTTTTTTTAAATTTAAAAATAAAGTACCTTAAGATGATGAGTTAAGTGCTACATTGGTTTGCTAATCATATTACTTGTACATGGCCAAGGTGCTTGAAAACAATGCAAATGCAACACAAGACTCGCGAGTGACTCGTAGCTTATCGCTCCGCTGTCAGCGCAGCTTGACTTTGTTTCATGGACTACCTCCCATAGACCCCATTGTCCTAAAGACTCTAATTGCTTATACTGCTCCAGCTTAGCGATCCAAAATGAATCTTGATCGATACGAGACTACTATTTTACTCTTATCAATCGTATAGTTTTCCAACGTTTCGAGTCGTGCTCAAACGTATGAGGGGTTTTGCTCCCTTTTATAATGCTTAAGGTTAAAGTGGACGTAAAATTGTAGCTTTAATCGGAAATTAAAGTAGTTGGTCTGCCATTGTTGTAGTTAGGTATTTACAGTGTATAAATAAATACTCATGGATATTTGACGGAGACAACCCAATCGCAAACCAAGCTAATCTTGTAATGCTTGTATTGTGGACAAAAATTACATAAACAGCTCTAAAAAAATCATACTGTCTCACAGCAACGTAGAACCTCGTAATTGTCATCAATATTGGAGGCCGTTGTAGTTTTATAGTAGGGTAAAAGCACCAATAGATGACTGCCACCCAGAAGTTGACTGATAGGTCTAAAAACCTAAATAATTAAATCAGGAATAATTTTCCACGCCCGGGAGTATTTTTCTCACATGCGGCAACACTATATCGTGTCTCACATGCAAATTACCAGACAGTTAAGCCACGCACGCGGCAGTGAGCGGCCGTCGAGTTTGCGCTTTGCGCCAAAATCGCGTTTTGTATGGGATCCTTATTAAGAAAAGCCCTCAAAAATTTAAGCTTTTAATTACGTAAAAAATCGAATGTGGCTTTTATTTCCTTGATTCACTTCAGTATAGATTGTAGACTAATATCTGTATTGTGTATATTATAAAGAATAGTTTTTTTTTATTCAGTTTACGAGATATTTGCTGGTCAAGTTATGGTTCCAATATTGTGTGTTCGGGCCAAAAGATGAACGACGGTCAACTTTTGGGCAAAGGCTCGTATTTTCAAACGCTTGTGTAAATTATAATAAAATAGCTACATGCAATATTTAAACAAAAAATTACAATTAGTTTTGTAGATGATTTTTTGACCAAAAGATGAACAAGCCTTTTTTCATGTAACACGTTTTAAAGTAATTTATTTTTGTATGAAAATGGGATTGTTCAACTCAAGAATCGCTGTCCAAAACGTGAACTAGTAATATTTGCTGGTTCATCTTTTGGGTCGGATTCCAATAAATGAATTCGATTCATTTTAGTTCGTTCATTTTGTTAATACAGTGCCCGAAACATGAACCAACTGATTTTATGGAACGGTTGAACTTGGGAAAAGTTAAACTTTTGTTCTTAGAGATCAGATTGTTACATAGTATACACCGTGCTTATATTTCATTAAAAGAAGGTCAAATACAATTAATTAATCTAAGAAACGAACGTTTTTACTTTGCTCTATTCATCTATTGGGGTGTTGCCGTTCATATATTGGTCTCGCTATATTGCGATTATGCTGGTTCATCTATTGGGGTCAAATTGTTCAGAGATAGGGCACTTTGTTCAACTACTGGGGAATTTGACTCCTTTTTTAATATAATAATTTTTATAAAATTACTAAAGTTTAATACGAGACACAATAATAGCTTATTCTAAACTCAATTAAATGCTGAATCATATAAAAAAATAAAAATCGATGAATATGAGTTACATCACATAGAAAAAAATATTTAAAGTTGGGAAAGTTGCTTAACTGTTCATCTATTGGTGATTTTACCCTATAACGTTGGCATATCGATTTAATCACCTTTGATTTGATTTAATCACCTATTTCTGAGGATTGATCTGAGGATATAAATCAAGTGAGCCGTTACGCTTTCTTATTAAATTAAGTAGTATGCAAGAGGCAATGCGCGATGAGTTGCATGTGGACGCTAACAAGTTTGTCTCTTGGTACAGTGAGTCTAGTAGGTAAGTGGTCTATGCATTGTTTTTACGACACCATAACACCCACTATTTATTGAGCGTATTTAGCATGAACCGTCGCTATTTCCTTCCGAGCACAATACTTGTAAATGTTGGGCACTGGGCGCTCATCCCTTATTGTTCGCGCCGCGTGGGACGCACCTACTGGTTATCGAACATGGTATCAATAAATTGCACTTGCGTCTGTCGTGTTGCACAAATAAAAGAACCGAGAAATGCGTGTTATCGACGAAAGGTCTAAATAAATTCGAATATGTACTTATTTGTTGTGTCGTTGATATCATCATCCATCGGACCTGTGTAGAAAAGGTTGGTCATTTTCATTACTTACGTACCTACATGTCTGTTATCGAGCTTTATAACTATGCATCGCCTTACAAAGATATGTTTTTAAATGCGAAATAATAACAGCCCGCATCGTTTGTCAGGTTTCCTTTAAGATACTTCTCACAGTCGTGATTGTTTTTATTTTCATAATCAAGAAACAATCGCGAATCGGGCCTTAACGAGCAATTACGTTTTGTCCATACGTGCAGAGTTGCAGACAACAGAGCGAGTATCAATTAAATCGGGACTCTCGATATGAATATTCACAATATTCACATGGTCGAGACGAGGCACGCCCTCTCGCCAGAAATAAAAGAGGTCCAGGTGGCGGATTCAATAGCCCCCCATTAGAAGCCATTACAGGCCAATAAATAACGCGGGGAGACAGTCCAGCTCGCGGTTCGCGGTAACTCATGTCGCAGTAATGATCACTAATAGAAATGACGGTAAATACACACATGATTAGGTATAACCGCTTTGAAAATGATGTATGCCTAAATACCTTAAAACAAAACAAAACTCACGCGTGGTAAAATGGGTACTCTAAAATAAAATTTAGGTATGATACACTGACAGGAAAAGTGTTAGAATACATTCACATTAAAATTAATTGGAATTGCTTAAATTGAACCAACACGGTAGAAAAAATATCAAATTTAAGCGCATTTAACTACGAAATGCTTACTTTTTGGTTCGAGTAAAGCAACACCTTTAATAATTCAAAAACAACTGAAATAAAAATGGGCCATAATCGTAAATAGTCAATTGAAAGCTGACGCCTTCGACGAATTAATTATTGTCGCTTAGCCTTATGATGGACGCACAGACAAGCCATTTTGGTGTGAGGACGAGATTATTATATCACGATTGCATCGTTAATATTATGTTTCCTTTAGCGGGCATGAAAGATCCCACGAGGTGAGCTTGGTGTCAATTTCCATTAATATGACCATAATCGTGGTCGATGCATAAATTGTTTGCAGCGCCGACCATCAGAGTGCATGGATCGTGCATATTGCCTGTGTGCACGACTGTACATGTGAAATATTTCTTTACTTACCGCGTACTTTTTTAATGACTTTTCATTTTTAAACAACTGATTTGCCAACAACTGAACAAAGCTTACATGATAGTAGTATCATCATCATCATCATCATCATCAGCCTATGATAGTCCACTGCTGGTCGTAGGCCTCTGCGGAATTTATTTTATTTTGGTTAGTGAATGATTTATTAACATTTTTTTTTTTTAGTTTATATATGACTACATTGGAAAAAATATTTACCAAAGTGACTTAGGTTGGCTATATTACGAGGAAACTTTGATATATGTAACAAATCCTTGCTATGAAATAAACAAAACTAAAAAGGTTGAAGTCGATACCAGAGTTCTGGTTAAATCAACAGAGAACATTGTACATTATACTAAACAACTGGTGTAATCAACCAAATTAATTTAGTAGAATGCCAACATAAAAAGTTTGGTAAAATAAAAAAAAATTGTGATAGGATAGGACCCAATCAACCTTATTTTCCGATTAGAATTACGCAAGATCTGATAAATCCAACTTAGGATTTTTTACAGTCTAGGGACTACTATATATCTACAGAATACCTCTCTCATCGACAGTCACAGGTGGACTATAAACGCCTACATAAGGCAATCAAATTTTCGCTTAGCGCCAAGTAGTAAAGCTATAAAATTCACCAGCTGTAGTTAAGGTATACCTACAGTAGCCGTACCATAAGTTGGAAGTTGGAAAGTAAAGGATACGTTACGTTTTACTCGATACGATTAGGTTTTATCTTGCCAGCGTGTTATCTAACCTAGACCACCACGAATTAAAAAAATGTTGATGTGCATGTTTATATTTGTTTAAGTGTGTTCAAGCATAAAAGTCACCATATTTTGTGATCTCTTAATGCTAACAAATTGGTATTAATGTATCGCTGGGTAATTTGCTTTGGGCCGTTGCCAGCACTTGGATATTTTTAGGTATTGTTGTCAAAACTCCTCAGCAACATTGTTGCATTGCAACGTATGAAACAGCGATAATGCTCAAGAATTTTGTAATCAGCGTAATTTTGAAATGCAATTAGAAAGTAATGATTATGACCTACAAAATAAATAAAGCTTCTTATAGCTTAATCGACAAAAATACAGTAAAAACATGGAGTTTATATTTGCTGAAATATTTCGTCAAGAATTAAAAAGTTGATTGACAGATTGATTGATGGCAAACCTGTCCTCTACTTGTAACTAAGACAAATCACTACATGTATAAGTAATAAGTGTGACGCTTAGATAATCTTCATGGATCTTATACAAAAAAAAGTGTATAACAGCAAGGAACAACCGACGATGTCATTAATTATTCAGTTCCAGTAAGTTAACATGTAATAATCACCAAATTAAAAAATAGTACATTTCGATACAAGTGCAAAAAAAAAAAATTTCGACGATGGTGAAAGTTGGAGCCCGAGTGAAAAGAGAGCAACAATCACTCGAGTAAAAAAGAAGTTTTTACACGTGTATCGAACGACTTTTTTCATAACAAGTGCCTTAAAAAGAGAAACTTACCCACGCGAAGCGTGTGCAAAGTTTAGTTTTCCGCATTAGTTAGGAAAAAATACAAACCGGCTTTAACCAATTTCTCCAAGATCCCAACCTCAGGGTGCGGCTCCACTGACGCGGAGCGGAGCGGTGCTGTGCAAAATTGACCAATTACATTCTTCAAATTCGAATTCGAAACACTGTGATGCGGTCTCATTGGCCGAGCTCCCACAGCAGCTTCGCTCCGCACCCTCAGACTCCGACTTGGTGTAAACATTACCGGTTCATTCGATTAAAACAAAAATGAAAATCGGTTCACGATTCCCGGAGACATCGAGTAACAATAGTCACATACTTTTATCGATGGCCAGGATCCCAGCTCAAGAAAAGATTAATCACAGATCAACACATGTTTTATTAAGATTTTCTATATTTGTTTATTCCTTATGGTGCGTTTAAACCAAAAGAGCATTCGCTGTTCTAGCGCCCGTTCTCCCACGTCACCAATCACGTTTTGTGTACCGATCGAATTTCGTAGAGTGGGAGGTTAGAACAGCGAATGCTCTTTTAGTTTGAACGCAACTTTATAATTAACGATTTTAAGCTAATAAATCTACAACAATTGAGGTTTACACTACGATTACACTAAGATACAATAAAAACCGGCCAAGTGCGAGTCGGACTCGCGCGCAAAGGGTTCCGTACTATTATCAATTTATTATTTAAAAAATACAGTTAAATCAACCTACTTCAAAAACTATAGGAGGTAATTTAATTAAACCAAAAATCGTTGATAGAGTTTATTAATGTGCATAACATATATTTTTTTTAGAATTTTATATCGCGTAGTTTAAAAAATAAAGGGGGGGGACACATTTTTCATACTTTGAGAGCTGATATCTCGAAAATGATTTGCTTAAATAAAAATGAAATGTATAAACCTTCACATCATTTTCAAAGACCTTTCTATTAATACCCCACACGCTTATATACAACTAAAAAATTTTTTTTATCCCCCAGTTACATGTATGGAGGGCCCCCACCCCAATGGTTTTTTTTACAATTTAGTATCATAATCCTGTAGCGGTTCATTCAACACATACCCTTACCAAATTTCGTTACTGTAGCATTTATAGTTTCTGAGTAAATTGGCTGTGACAGACGGACAGACGGACAGACGGACATGACGAATCTATAAGGGTTCCGTTTTTGCCATTTTGGCTACGGAACCCTAAAAATGGATCCCAATCAAGATCTTACGACACAGCACAAGGCGAAAATGAGGGCAATCACGGTGTACACTTCACTTCACGGCGGCAGTGACGTAGCGTGACGTTTGGCGATAGTCAGTTATCACCTTTTAAGACATACAGTTGCCGATAGATCATAGAGTCCGAAGCATTCAAAAATATCTACACACGCCTTTATTGCCATAACGATGAGGAGTGTGCAGATATTTTTGAGCGCCCCGGACGCTACGACATATCTGATAGCGATTGTACAAAAAAATGTTGAATTGAGAACCTTCTCCTGTTTTGAAGTAGTTTAAGGGTCATTTACAGAAAAAAGTGTACCTTTTAATGTCACGAAAATAAGTATGTAAATTGAGATTTCTTAGTTTAGTTAGTCCCATACTAAAGGTATGAAAAATTCTGTAACAAATTTGAGATTTTTTTATCAGTTTCGTTACATTTCGTTTCATACATTTAGTATGGGAGTAACTAAACTGAGTAATCTTAATTTACATACATATTTTCGTGACATTAGGGACAATTTTTTTTGTTTCATAACTGAAAAGTACGCACGATGCCGAGTAAAATGATGTACGAGTAATACAGTCCATGATCGCAAAAAAAAATTAAAAGGTACCTACACTTTTTCTGCAAATGACCCTTAATAAAGTTCACGTAAATAAGCGCACTAATCAAGCGTAGTTGTTACGGATATGGGTGAGATTATAGAGGTTAATACAGGAACCTAATTCACCCGCTCTGTCACCCAATAGGAGTTGCTCCAGATTGGGCCACGGACGTGATGGATCGCCGGGCGGCGGCGTGTGCGCAATGTGAGCCGACGTGCGGCCAGATTGATGGCCTGTTCCTAACATGCACTCGTATGTTAAGGTCAAGGGCAAAAATATGTATACACTTTTGCACCTTATTTAAACGGCATAAGATAAAAAAGTGTATACATATTTATGCCGTTGACTGTACAAAATTAAATTGGGTTATGTTTTTTTTTACGTTACAGTGGAAACTGGATAAGTGGAATCGCAAGGGACCGGCTGTTTAGTTCCGCTTATCCAGGTTTTCCATTAATCCAGTTTTCCACTTAACCAGGTTCAAATAAAACATTTTCTCACTTACAGAGGCTCTCGCTAACAGAGGTTGTAGGTGCTAGTAATTTCGCTTATAGAGGTCACGTATATGGTCAAAAAAGATCAAGACTTAAATACATAATCATCTTTTATTAAATAATATGTATATCCATACAAACCTGTATGAAGATATGAGTTAACAACAAAAATAGGCATGTAAGACTTCAAAAAGCAATACTGAAAATAATCCACAGTACTTCTATACAAAAATAATAACTTTCCTTTATTATAAAGTAACTTAGTATATTTCAAACAAAAACTCTCTTAATATTTATTTATGCAAAGTAAACCAGTATGGTTAAATAAATCAATACATGTACCGATTGAACTTTTATGAACAGTCGACGTCAAAGATATGTCTACACTTTTGGACTTTATTCCCTTGTAATAAGGCGAAATGTGTAAAGATATATTTGACGTCGGCACCGCAGTACAGCTAAAGTAACCAAACTGAACGTAGTGAAATCTCAAAAAAAAATACCTACGTACAATACAGTTAAAACACAAACCATTAACGAACCAAACTACCCCCATTGTGACTGTTTATTAAAAATACAAATTTTATATCGCCAAGCTATTCCACTGATAGAGGTTACGAAGACCGATGCTTCCAGTTACAGAGGTCAAAATAAGAAATTTACGAAAAATTGGATTCCGCTTACAGAGGTCCCGAAATTCCACTTATAGAGGTAATTCGTTGCCAAGGGACTGGGACCGAGACTTTCGGTCCACTTAAAGAGGTTTTCCACTAACCCAGGTTCCACTTATCTAGTTTCCACTGTACCTCCATTGTGTCCCACTGCTAGGCAGAGGCCTACCCTTAGATTTCCAAACTTCCTGATTTAGCCGTTAACCCTTTATAGGGCACCAGTCTCAAAAACGACCACCCTATAGCACTATATTTTTGTATTTTTTTCTTGTGCAGATTTTTTCGTACCCTTGGCTTGAACCCAGGATTTTTTTGAGGCTTGCCCTTTAAAGGGTTAAATTGGCAACGTTCGTCACAATGAACATAGTCTTAGAAAGAATTTTCTGCCCTACACAATGGCAAATGCACTTTTTTTTTAAATTTGCCATTTGAGGGGTTAAGGCAATTTCTGGCCAGTTGTTGGAAATGCATCCAGGTCATCCCGCCATCTTTTCTTGAGTCGTCCAATTCGCCGTTTCCGCTGTGATTATGTACATTAATATTATTATACACTTACCCCCTTATTCATAAACGTTTGTTAACTTAACAAGCCGATAATAATTGTTTCTCTCTTTTGCTCTTATGGACACATTGTTAAGACGGAAAATAAGGAAATGACAAAATTCTCACTTTGAATACAAAAACAACAATCTTTTTTACTTACCAAATTACTCTAACGTATTTATTTTAATGTTTCCGATACACAAAATAAAATCTACTTGGTGTAAAATTACCTTTTACATACAGACACAAGCAGAAGCTTTTGATTGCCATAATTATATGGCAAGGTGAGATTTGTATCGTGTTATAGTCGTAAACGCCTTTGATCGGTTTGTTTGAGGCGACCCGTCAGTCTCCCGTCTGATCCCAATTAAAATATAGTTACACATCAAACCCGTTTTCTGTCGAGGAACTCGAACTGACTTATGAAGGGTCCACGGAAAAAACATGCCCAGTGCCTAAAAAAATCAGGGCTAATTCACACCTTATTCTGTTAAAAGTAAGGTGGATTTTCCTTCTGTTATTTGAATTAACTAGACATGTTCTTTCCGTGGACCGTTCATATAGCTTAGTTTGTGTGAAGAAAGTGCAAAATGTTTTATTACGACAAGACAGTTTGTGTGCTAAAATGTCATGTGTTCACATAGAAATCATGTTTTTATGTCGCCAGTCAACACCATCGAGTGTCTTTATAGGCTGATGATCGGAAATTGTTATACGAAATACAGCAAAAAGCTGATTGCGAGACGTACAGACAGACATTGATTAGATGTTTCGGTGGACTAAGACAATAAACTCAAGTTTAACCTGTGTAAGTATTGCGTGTTGCATTTAGCGTATAATTATTGGTAGAGAATGCCTTAAGGCATTAAGTCCGCTATTTGTACTTTTTCTGTAACTGTTTAAAATATGTTTAAATAAATAAATATGCAAACGTCAGCGCTGATAAGTTAGGGTATTTTCTATAGGTATCTACGTTTTACGTAGCAAATGAAACTTTTCTTGACCAAGTTTTGACCAGTCTGTGTATCTTATATTATTGGTGGGGCCCTTATTATACACTTCGACCAATTGGGATCTTTTGTGTTATAGTCTGTCTGTGTAAATATATTCTGCACTGATGCGCCAGCGCAGCGAGCTAATCGCGCGGATTCATTTGAATCTATTTAGGTAAACGGGCGCGACGCGCGCGCAATTACGCACTCCTGCGTTACCTGTTTTTTAAAAGCATTTTCTTGTGTTCATTTTACTTGTCCTTTCTTCCACTGTCAATTTTGTTATTTTCTATCAAAACTTCACTTTTTCAGCAAGTGTTATACTCCATTTCAAATACCAGGGCCCGATGCCACTGCAAAGTTTTATGTGGCATCGGGCCATGGTATTTGAAATGGAGTATAACACTATA
>JALPQI010018493.1:0-24779 GCA_025490895.1 Thaumatotibia leucotreta
TCTTTATTGTTACTTTTTACTTTGGTAATTTAGGTAAAGGGCGTAAAGGCACACTTATTAGTATTACCTTCCCAGCACACCTATTTTTTTATTATAAGTTTCTGTAAGTAATGCATGCATTATGCTATGCATATTTAGTTTTACATCATCAATCCATACAGCTCTTATTTTCCTTGATTGTATATTATTGTCCCTCATTCCATTTAAGTAGGTCACGCTCTACATTTTCTATGGCCACGTGACTTGGGAAAAGATTCAGGCCGCGCTCGTAGTATCAACATTATATTGAAAACTTATTTTGGTCATAAATATATATTATTATCTCGCTAGTCTGTTTTGTGGGCTTTGTAAAAGGTACATTCAAATTGTCTATCTTGTAATTCGCATTTAAACGAGCTTCACTCTTTTATAATAATGAAATCTAATTCCGTATGGTTTAATACATTTTATTTTGCCCACACAAAAGATAGTTTTTTATTTGACCCATTCCATTCCACAGAGCTTAGATAGGCTTAAGCAGTCTAGAACAGAACCTACCTGTGTATTAAAAATGTCTAGAAATGGCGAATTGAAAACAATAACATTATCAACCAGTCCACCTCCATTTAATTTATATTAGACTTAGTTAAGGATTTCTGAATGCGGTTCTTAGTAATTTACACGACACAATCGACTTCAAACGCAGCGAGATTCTTTAATAAGATGGAAATAGGACATCTTATAATAGGAGAACAATCAGTCACAAATAACAATCATGAATAACCTAATTTATGGGCAGGATTGTTCCAAATTCACGCTTGTCGCATAAGTAGATCGTAACACAAAAAAAGAAAGTTATAAATGTCTAATCTTGGCACTGTATCGAATTTTCACCAATTTTATACCCATCTAGGTACTTTCTTTTAAACATAACTCATTAAATGAATGTCCTAGGGGCCACCCAGTCTACCTACATTACCAATGCTTAGATCAAATCCATTACAAGCTTATAATATCTATAGTAGACGCCATATTTTAAGCAAGAAACGCTCAAAATTCGAACGAACTGAACGTTCGTTCTAAATTTATAATAAGAACAATGAAGAAACAAATACGTTACGCAAGACGTTACCCGATAGTAACTATGTCGATAACTTACATACATAAACTCGGAACTCTGAGGAATTTGTGATAAGAAATAAACTTTATTGCTTTAAAATAACGCTGAATTTGCAACGATTCACGTGAGTAAGATACGAGGCTTTAGAAACAGGTATGGAATATTTGCAAGGGATTATAGTAATTTATTTGCGTCGCTCGATAAAGATATTGCGTGGTATGAATCTCAAGTCTACATTTTTGCTCCGTACGGTACGCTTACATTTTGCCACAGTGAAATGTTTCAGGACAGTAGGTATGCGAAGCATTACAACGTTTGAATTACTAAAGTAAAAAGTAACAACAAACACATTCAATCTGGGAAGGTTATTTTATTTATTTATTTGGTACCTATATATAATCATATTACATGTATTTATGTAGGTATTTGTTGTAATTTGTTTTTACGTGATCTGATACTAAAATCCATTCTTTACAGTTACACAAATTGCAACACCATTATCCGCTACCCGAAGTTGAAAGAGATAGCTTTTTAGCGATAAAGCCACCTGTTGTCTACCTCTTCTCAAGTTACTGCTTTCTCTGTACTTTTTGGTTTCATTTATTCAGGTGTGAAATAATAGTACATTACTATAGAGGACGGGAAACGAAGGGTTACAGGCCAAGTAGGCCAAATAGGAATACGTGGCCTGTAACCCTGTTTCTCGCCGAGATTTGTATAGTGCTTTTCTCAAACTTGCCATGAAATAAAACGAACTGATTTCGCCGAACCATACTATTTGATTTGTAAATAAACAAATAGTACAGTATCGTACAACATTAAAAAAAACATTCGCGCCTAACTTTTTTTTAATCTGTTTGAGGTATCCTTTTACCTGTTGGTATAGACATTAGTTCTTAGGTTATTTTTTTTTCTGTGGCTGAATGTCAAAACCTAGTGTCACAATTTGACGTTTCAAAACAAAAGACAGTTTGTTTGCAGTCCTAGGTGTGAAATAAATACATGAAATCTCTTTACATATCATCTTAGCATATGACACCGGATACATAGTATTTCCGGGCTTAATTTAAAGTAAGTAACATCAACATTCCGTAGCAAGTTTGAGAAAAGAGTATTTTTATTGTATTGGTCTCTGCCATCAAGTTTTGGCTTTTCTTATAAAAACTTGTAAATAGGTATTGAATTATTAATCGAATCGTTGTTTTCATACGTCTTTTTATTATAAATCCCTTCATTCAAAATTTGTAAAGGCATTTTTTTAAACTCCCGTAAAAACTACATACTACTAACTGCAACTATTTATTGTCTTTGTTGCTAGACTGCCTAGCTTATCCAATTGGCCTATAGTGGGTAGTTACAACAAAATATTGATAATCAATGAAAGGTCTCACCTACGTTCACGAAATAAATATAAAAACAAAAGATGATAAAAGCGAATACAAAAATTATTTTATGAAAAACTTGCACAAATGAAATAATAGAAAAACATTATTTATGTTGCTCGTTGTGTAACTCCGCTTTTCACATAAATTGCACGTCAAGCGACAAGAGATATGATTTAATGACAAGTGCTAGTAAAAAATCATGGAAATGTAAAAATTGTATGAAAGCTCTTCCAAAATGTACACAACATAAGGAAAAAAATACAATTAAGGCCTTTAAAAATTTGGCAGTCAAGAAAGACCAAGAAATAAAGGATCACTCATTAAAATTGCAATCGACGCTCGAAAACTCTGTGTTGATACCGAATGAATCTCCCGGACCACCCATGCCTAGTTATGAAACGCCTGATCATGGAAAAATTACAATGCGAAAGCCTTTACCGAAAACCCAGGACAATGAAGTTCTGTCGGATCCAGAGTCAGTATTTGATTCCCAAGGAGATACCGAACTTGACATTAGCTCACACAGCCTCCCTAACATTACAGCATCGGAATCCATTCAGATTTATGAACTGAAATCCCAAGTCAGCTCTTTAACAATAAAGTTAGCAAGCGCAAACGAAGAAGTAGATAGCCTTAATACACAAGTAACTAAATTGCAAAGAGCACTATAAGATCAGCAGAAAAAAACGGAAATATATAAAAAAATACTTACAGAAAAAACACCGCTGAGAAGACTGACTCCTTTTAAAAAAGATTTACTACAAGTTAAAAGGACAGAAGTACTAGATAGTGATGATGAAACGCCGCTCATTTCACCGGCATGCTCCCAGCACGAGGCCACACCAACAGAGGTAGAAGCTCAAAATGAACCCTTCATGTTTCCGATCACCGTCACAACGTCCTGTGACACATTAGAAGAAAGATCAAGCATCACTTACTCAAACGTAACTGAAACAAAACAGATTGAAGAGATAAAATCGGCAGATAAACAGCCATCTATGAAAGAAAGACGTAAAATTTGCTTTATTAGCAGTAACACCAATAACAAGATATTGGAATCAGCGGAATATACTTTTGAGTCGGACGACATCTGCATCATGGATTCTCATACCTTTTCCGCTCTTGTCAGTATGACAATAAAAGTCAAAACGGTAGGTACACAAATACATTTCCCTTACTATATCTACATTTCAGATTCCAGTAACCATTTCCTCGGAAAACTAACATTAGGATTTCACGTCGGTATCTGCATACTGTTCTAAAACTGTGCACTACGAATTTGTATCGCAGCCAGATTAGTTCATTGACATTTCGCGTAGACCCGAGGGTTCGCGTGTTCTGCCCCACTCTACCCCGCGAGTGAGAGTGAGAAGGAGGTAGAACAAATTGTCGCTTCGTTTCATGGTAGCAGGTGGGAATTATGGCCGTTTAGTCGGCCGACGTTTGAACTTTTGAAGGTTGAAAAATAAACATTTGAAGGACTTTTTGAATCTTGTCAAGATGTCGTGTTTGTCTAACGAACATGATTCTGCCTCAAAAATACTTAAAACTTACCTACACATTTTAGGAATTACTACTTAGATGAGCTGAAAAAAATAATTTAATGTTACCTACTCATTTGTGCTATTATTTATTTTATAGGTAGTTGTAACTTCTTTCAGCAGAAAAGGCGCAACACTGGAAAGCGAAAGATTGGCCAGCTATTGAATGTAGCATCTTTTTTCTGTAGTGATAAAAAACGATTTATTACCGACTAATCCAAATTTGTAATACCTAGTTGGTATATATTCGAGATGAATCTAGTGCCGTTATTAAATTAATGTAGGTATTATGTTATATACCTACCTATACCTACATGTATCTACCTACAAAAGAGGAAAATCTACCAACCCTTGATGCTACCTTTTATAGGTATTTCAGAATTTAGATAGCAAGTAGGTTGGTTAGTAAAACTTCATATTTTTAAACCACTTCCATACCTATTCATTTATCTGAAAACATACCTAATTAATGAAAAAGAAACGAGTATCCCCTGAAAAAAAAAGCTCAATGACAAAAAGAGCAAAAAAGCTTACGTAATGACATTTTGTCCCTCTTCGTCCAAGTTTAAATCGATAAAGAGAAGAGAGACAGATAGAAAGCACCGGCGCGCGTCCTTAAAACGCCTTTACTAGGGAAACTGGTTTCTGACCGAATGCTACGGGACGTCGAAGGATATTAGTCTATAAACATAAATTTATAAACGTAGATTTCAGAATGTTATTTCTTTGACAGTTAAAATTACATTGATGGTTTAATAATTATATATGGAAACGGGATAATTACGGGCCTATCACAAAAAATTGCAAACATAAACGAAATGTCATATATATTATGTAAATATTGACACATATCATGTTATTTTGTATTATTGACCAATATGAAGTATAGGATATTTTTTAAATAAAATATTTGTGATGTACCTACATGAAAAGAAATGGTTTAAATTTATTACGAAATCAGTTAATGTTGCAACTCTTACACACTAAACCACCAAAAAGACAAGTATCCGTTACAGCTATAAAGTAATCAATTACATATTTCTCCGACACCGTGGAAAAATAAAATACACTGACATCTAAATTAAAATACTCGAAATCAATCGCTGCGTCCCGCAGCATTCGGTCAAGTTTGGAAAAGCCTCAGAGGATTGTGGATAGATGGCGTTAGGATCCACTTAATGGCTCCCTTCTTTCCTTGCCTCAAAATCTTCGATTACCTTTACGAAAATGGACATAATTCCATTTTCAAATTGTAACTTTTTTAACCACTTTAGCCGACAGCATGTCAATCCAAAATTCGAATAAGAATTCCGCTTGAATAAATTTAAATATCGAATTAGCACATCTGCTCATTTGGGATTCGCGTGTGTTCGGAGAATAGTAGGTAATTTGAATTCTGGTACATTTGGAGATGTAAACCAACCTTGAACCCTATAATAGTTCGGATTTATACACTTTCGTCTTTAAAACCTGGATAAGTTTGTCTAACACCAATTTATTTTGAAATAAATAAATTATTATTTTCATTATTCCATAGGCATATTATTGCTGATTCGAGTTGTCCAATTAGATTCAAAAGTGACCAACCAAAACAAGAAACGGCATTATGTAATTATTGTTAAGCACGTTTAGTACCTAATTATGTATTAATAAATAATAAATAACTTGCACAAATCTTACACAAATCACAATGTGTATCTACCTGCCTACTAGAGATACATAAATTTACGTACTTAATTAATAAATGTAGGTACATATGCATACTTTGCCGGCTAAGTTCAAAATAAGGTGAAAATTGACGCATCTTTGTCAACCAGGGAAAACCATGCAAAATGGATAGGTATTAGAAAATCATTGTTCAAAAACCCACCTATCACATGGAGATGTTTCGGAATCAGTCTATCATCTAAGAGTAGTGATGAGCCACTGTGTTCTATATAAAGACACCCACACATGCACGCGACACGTATTTCAGCCCCTACACATACAAAATGTACGCATGCGCACTTGAAGGGGTTTTTGTAAATAAACAAGGGGATATTGGTCGATAATACTTGCATGGGATTCTAATTAGATTAACGGAGTGCTTGCAATTTGACTGTTACTTAACCTTTAGCCATACCATGAGTTGGAAAGTAAAGGACAAGTTAGGTTTTATTCGATGGGTAAAGCATTTTATCGCGCTCGCACTGATAGGTATAATCGGGTGAGAGCGAAGGCCAGCTTTAAGTATCGAGAAAAACCTAAATGTTACCGATACTTGTAAAGTCATGTTACGGTGGGTTATTAGTGAAGTTACTGAAGTTGCTTGCGTATCGGAGCAGCATTCAAAAATAAATTGTTCCCTAGGTATCCCATCTAGGTATGTCGAGGACCTAGCAGACCCCGCCGGCGATGGCGGGATGAACTGTAGATAGGTATATATATTCTTAAAGGAATGACGAAACGCAGCGCTTGACCGGGAGAGTTGGGGGAGGCCTTTGCCCTGCAGTGGGACATGACGGGCTCCAAATAAATATTATAATAAATTTAATATACTATAGCTAAATTGAAATTATCCTACCCATCTTTATCAGTTAAATAATGTGAAATATAAAAATAGGTACTAAATTTACGCAGGTATCTGTGATGTGTAGATATGTATTAATTACCTACCTAGTACCTACCCATGTAAAATTTCTGAGCACCCCGTAATGTAGGTGTAACTTTTGGTATTTTTTCGGTTGATTTGTTTATTTAACCTTGATGATGTACGAATACAATTGTACGAATTATAATTTAATATTTAGGTACAATTTGTTAATTGTATTTTAAGAACTGAAACGAAATAGGTACTAGTATTTTTCACGTATTTTGTCAATTCATCCCTAGTATTTTTTCATATAAGTAAATTCAAAGTTACGAGAATTATTTAATGGTAAGTATTTCACTCTCATTCAAGAATCTTATAAGACGAGATGACGTTAGGGACCTACGGCGCTAGTTTTCGAGAGAATAGACTCGTGCACAAAGGGTTTCGCAATTTATTATAATATAAAAAATACAGTTAGGTACAATTATTACAATTATAACCTATCTCAGAAACAAAGAGATACCTAGGTACCTACTTAATGTGATAAACCCGAAAGTCGTTGAAATAGTTCGCCTGCGGAAAACTAGAAACAAACATGGGTGTATTACGAATTTCATGCCTCGTGAAAAAAATAATAACAATCCAAAGAATTAAATAGGGTGGTTGATTGCTCTACCTACCAGTAAGGAGGTAGGTATCTTACCTAGTTACCGACACCTAAATAATGTTAGGTAGAGCTATCAACCAAGGGCAAAATATGTACCATCATTGCCTCTACTTAGTTCATCTATTTTCTTTGCTGGCTACTGCATACCGGTACCTAGTTACCTATCGCCTATACTGAGGAGTGTCTATGCATATCTATAAAACCGTAATTTTTTATGGTTATTTAGGTACCTACATTACCGTTTCATCACGCTCTCAGAATAGATGTGTTTAAACCCCGCACCTCCTACACTCTTACTACTGATTGAAGCTGCCAGTATTTCATAATAACTCGAACCGACTTACGAATACCATCGAAACTAGTTACGTTCACCTTTGACCCTTTGAGAAAGAGTCTAAAATCCGGCGTATTCGAATCCCCCAGCCGAATAGTAAGAGTGGTGCAGTTGGTAGGTTATCTGCAATCTGTGGATATTGTAGTCATCTCACCTTGGTCCCTCGTTTGTGTTAAATATACGAGGTCTAAGATCCCTATCTAAAGACGATATAACAAAAGGCTTCTAGTGTTACTTGGCTACTCGTGGATTTATTTTGCAGAATCAAATGGCGCGTTATTATCCGGGAGACGACTAATTTTCAAATGTTCTTGGAACAGGACAGAACATAAATAAAGGAATGCATTACATTATTATGAAAATAAATATCTGTAAAGTTAATTAGTAAAATAGGTAGTCATTAGGGTTATATAATTATACTCGTATGTGCCACTTTCATTTCTTACCTACCTCAGTCACTATATTATTGTACCTAATACATCAAAGTAAGTACAAATTAATATGGCTATCGGCTGATGTGATGATGATGATGATGAATATGGCTATCAGGTAAGTTTATTATAAAGCAAGCTTTTGTTTCGTGATCGATGAAACGCCTGCGCAAGTAAAATTGAAAAAATATCAGAATCCTTTTTTTAATATATTATCATCTGGCACAGAAAAATAATCTTCAATACCTACAAATCTCCAGACAAGTGGTGTTAACACGGGACATCGGTAGGTATACAATCACGTGGAACGCTGCAGCATACCTTAGTGCATATAAATACCTATATATTACACAAGGGCGCCCTTAGGCGCCTAAAAAGGCAGGGTTAACGCACCGACAATCTCTAAACCAACGGTAAACAACCCTGCCCTATCGTTTCAAATATTTCAATAAGATAATACAGTCCAGACAGCCCTATCGCAGTGATTTACTTGCCAGATAAACGCACTAATGGACCAAAAACACGCGTTAGGTACCTACTTGTACATATGTTGTGCCTTATGTGATGTGAGCCACTTAGCGGACCCTGGGAATGGGCTCCGAGAGAGTTAAGCTGTTAAGGTAGCCATTTTCTTTGATACATTTGGATGGAGCATTCTTGTAAATAGACGCGCTACTGAGCTGAGTAGTCATGACTACACGCGTAGTGGTAGTGTATCCTTATCGTAAGCGTTTGTTAGATGAGTCGGGATGTCCAATAATCTAGTAAATGTGTTATTCCGAGTCGCCACTTCATATTATCACCACACTAATTAACGATGAAACGGCAATTTTATTCCGGCAAAGAAGTAAGTACCTACCTACTGATATGTGTTAGTTTTTAGTAAAACGTCCCACTTTGTCGCTTACCATAAAGACGAGATTTCGTTGTATCTTCATATGAATAAACGGACAAAGCAGCTTTATGACTTATGACAAACGACAAAGTGGGACATTTTACTAAACTCACTCACAGATATGGGTACTATACTTCCATTCTTTTACAAAAAAATATTTGTCACGTATCTTTTTTATAAAATAATCGAAGTATATGTATACTTATCAAGTACATTTCAATTTTCTATAAGAATAAACCAAGACACAAACACGAGGCCTCTAAATTTATGTCCCAACGTTCACCTTTCAAATTTCCATTCACGCGATCCAACGGCATAGTACGAAACGAAATTAACCTTCAGGCTTCCATTCCGAAATAAACAAGCGACATCCCCGATGGTAGCGGAGGGAGGTTCGAGGGTGGGGCCACCCCCGCCAAGGGTGCATTCATTACAAGGTCCCACGTTGCACCGTTGCATGCGAATACTCGGATTTGGCCATGCTTAGAAACCGATCATTCAGCCAGACACGAGATGAGATTTTGATAGAAGACATTCTGTGCATGTTGAGTTTAGATTCGCTGAGCTGTTTTGGTTGAGTGACTTGCAGAAACGGTGGTTTGAAGTTTAAAACACGTTTTTCATTTGCATTACTTCTTATTTTAGAAAAGCTTCGTTCTTGTATATTTTACAAAATGTGTAGTGTAAAGACAGTTTGCTTTTACTTAGGAATCGTTTGCTACGTGATTCGTAAATTTCTGAATTTACTTTGTTACTTAGATATTCACATTCAATCTAAAGTTAATGATAAGTGCATTTGAAGATTACCGCAGTTCTTGTTTTATATCTATTATACAGTTAGTGGGTTATATTACGAGAACCTAATTATTTTAATGAATCTCTAAGCAGATTCCCTCCACAGAAATGTTTATTTTGAGCCGTCTCTCCATGAAATAGAGGCGTTAGATTAGATTAAGCTATAAGTAACTTAAGTACCTACGTATACTGTCGAGTAAATAAGTACGTGTTCATCATTTTACTTTTTTTAAATTGCTTAACTACATAAGTATGAACTCGACAGTAGGTAGGTATGTGCCGTCCAGACAAATAATGAGGCTCAGAACCTAAAACTTGGCTGAGACTGAATACAACACTATTTAGGGTGGTAGGTATTTGTATGGTTTACGTCATTGGCGTAAGCGGAAAGCTTCTGAAAAACCTAATATTTTTTAAGTAACATTTCTGATGCAAAAATAGTGCAACGATCAAATTACATAATATACATCATCAAATGTTTAGCAAAAAACAAGACTAGAATTTGTTTTCGCAGTGGCAATAGTTTGTTTAACATTGCCAGTAGTGGCAATGTTAGGCAAACTTGAACTTCAGGCATTGAAAGTGTGTTATCTGTTCACTAAGAAGTTACCTATTAAATTCTGACGAGTAGGTACTTACTTATCATGTTTAATAAAGGGCTAACTAGTGAAACTTTTTTTTTAGCTAAAACAAAATCAGGTGGATAAATAAGTAAAGTTTCTTAAAGTTTTTGGATGTAAATGTTTTTGACTCATTGTTCAATAATATTTTTTCACACAAAACATGTTTTGGCCAAGCTAAATGCGTATTGCGCATCCAATAATTGAAAGCAAATACGTAGTTACTTATTATTTTCCCCAAAAATTATATGTGATAGGTAATATGTGTTTGTATTGCCCTCAAATCGTGATTTTATAAAATGAATTCCCCGTCAGCATTTCGGTGAACGGACCACCCCCCGATGACCCTTGTGCAGAAAATGTCTCGACGTACCAAGAGCCAGCTTAACATTTAAGCCAACCTATTTCTACTGTTCTTTAAATGTTTCGCCCTTCTGCAAAGCAAAGTCTTTAAGCGACTTAAGCGTTAAAGTTGAACATTTAAATAGGTTAACAATAGCTCTTTTACATTTACCTAATAGATGTAGATCTTTTCGTAATCAAACATTTTTAAGGTCATTAAATAATCCTACATTTCTTTTAATTTCAGAATTAATTTACCTGTATAGATTCATATCTCGGAAGCTAAACGTCTGCTAAACATGAAATTCTACCAAATTAACTAATTCAAAACAGAAACCGCACTGAAATTAAATTATTGCACTCGTCTGGCGTAGGCGTAGCCCTATTCCGAGAAATTAACAGAACAATTATGTTCCGAGCCAATAATAATTTTAGATTCATTTGAATAACACAACTCGTTCAAGCCATCTGTTTCTTGCCCACTGCTTCATACTCTTGATAGACGTCTTAGAAACTACGCCAGCTTATAATTACTATCCTTATGCCGTATACTGACTCTTATTCCTTCTACTTAAGGCGGCAAATCACTTGAAACTTGAGTTTTACTATGAATACATTCTAGTGTTTTCTTCGTTCAATGTTGTTCTGTTCTTTGAATTAATTTTGGCCTCTTGAGACTCGAGTCTCGGATGCCGGTCCAGATTAAACCGATCTTAAGTTAATGAAATCGTTAGGTAATCTATTCCGACGAGGATTGGATATCCCAAAATTAAAGGGACCGGACTCTGAAATTGAGCTATAAATAACAACATGCCTTTCAAATTACTTATCTAATTATACCTAGATATTACTTGCGTTTTCACTTGTACAAAATTTCGCTTTTCTGTGTATGTACCTACTTAATTATTTTATACGTAAATTTACGTTTTCAAATAAAAGTATACATAGGTATAGGTACATATTTACATATAAGTACCGGAGTTATAATTGACATGTTATCAGAACTTAACAAAGTACCTAACTTAGGTTACCTTTGGTATTTCACCTAAGCTACCTAATTTTGGCCAAAAATTTTTAAGATAACCCTAAATAATGGTGAGATGTTATGCTGTAATCTAACAAAGACACTTGAATTAAAATTCGCAAGGAACTGTGTAATAACTTTCCCATAATAAAAGCGATCAGTAAGTAAGAGCAAAGATCGATATCTTTTAAATCCTATCTGTGGGCGGACCCCATCTGGGTTATTAGGATTAGGGCGACCCTTCGCGCCCTGCTTATGTGCCCTCACAGCTGATTTACTGATGCAGGTCCCTTAAAATATTAGGGGCCAACATTAGGTAAAATAAATATCTACCAAAAAGATTGATTGACCTTAGAATTAAGGAAAAGGTAGCTCGATTTCCATACAAACACAATTGCGGTTTGTTCAGTAATTTTAGGTAAACACTATTACTTGGTACCTATCTATTATATAGGTACACAAAGGGATACCCAGTTTCTAATCTATTATTTGCGCTACATGAATAACATAACATACCTAATTTAAAAATCTCCCCAAAAATAAGTAAGTAGCTATAGGTATAATAATGATTTAATAAGCTAAATTTTTTTATGTATGAAAGTCGAATCACCTTAAAGTTTAATGCCTAAATTAACAAATCCGTCGTAACTACGAATAGGTAGTTACCTATTGATTTACCTACTCACGCGGCTCACGCCAGGCTAACCTTTATGCAAGTATCCAGTTACATAGTACCTAATTAACTTCAATTGCCATCAGCGAAACAGTAACCGATCTCACGAACGGTTAAACAATTTCGCTAAGAGCCAATGAACTGTAATGCCCACGTAAAAGCACCGCAGTATCGATATATTATAAGTTTTATGTCGATCGTGTTCCGTATATTTACTTGTTCATTTGTTTCGGATCTTGTTATCGTATTATCGTTTTTGAATCGATACTTTCGATGTTCTTTACATACTCTACCTGTCTGTATCCAATTTCGTTAAAAACACGAACTACCTACGTAGTGATTTATCGAAACAAAAAGCCGGCCAAGACAATGTCGGACCATGTTCAGTTTAGGGTTTCGTGGTCCGTCAGAATGTCGTAATACTCATAACATACGGATATAAAATGCTTAAGATAAGTAGGTACGTAATACGTACTTATTTGGTTTTACATCAACTATTTTATAAAGCTCTAACGTCACGACGGAAGGAAGGAAGCTACAAACAATTTTTATTCTTGTTTTTATTTTCTTGTCTTTTTGATATAAGTACCTACCTATAATAGGCATAGGATAAGAACACAGGCGTTTGAAGACAGATAGGGTAAGCAGACAAACGGACATGACGAAATCATAACTGTTGTACATAACTGTTTAATTTTTGCCATGTTGACCACGGAACACTAAAAACGGCAAGAGCATTCCCGAGGGGAAATGTTTGCGGTTAGAGGTTTAGCCGTCTGATTTCGGAATCTTACTTAGGTACGTAGGTTAGGTACCTACTCAGAGGTACTTCGGGAAAGTTACGAATTTGACTCATACGCATTTATTTAAAATTAAATATGAATGTGTAAAGCAAAGACAAACTTGACTAACCCTCGTTAAGGCAGTCTTCGCAGCCCCTGAGTTACGGGTATCAAAGTATTCAAAGTTTGAACGTTATGTCAAAATGGAACTCGTTTGCATTTTAAGCACATCCATGTGAAGATTGTGAAGCCTGAAGTTGGCTACCTAATTAAATTAACATAGATATATAATGTCCACTTTATTAAAGATATTACACAGGAATGCAGGTTTATTTTTATATATTGCTCACCTGTGCAATACACACCTGTTACTCGTATGTTATATGTATTTATACAGAAGATTTTTAATTTGCACATCATTAATATAATTCACCTGATAAAATGATATAGGTACCTAGATAGGTAGGTATTGCATAATAATATTCTCTGTTTACAAATTGAAATACAAACAATGATTCCACCGTGAATCCTGAAGCTACCTATGCAAGTTATGGTTCAACGAATTTCAGGGCCGAAGTCAGGCTACGCCTGGTTTATGTAGGAAGGAACCATTTTAAAAATGAAACCAATATCTGAAGAGTTAACACTTTCACAGTTGACTTAATACCTATATTATGGGTAGTTAGATAAATGTACCCTACCTATCGTAAAGTATGTAGGAATCTAGGTAATTTAATTAGACGTCGTAGGTACCTCCCTGTTTCAGAAAAACGTAACTTGTATCACATTTATATTAAATTAAGTGTATTTTAGCTCAGTTTCCCACGAAAAAGATATACATACCTGCTAAAGTAAGTATTTCAACAAAATTACAGATTTCATGGCGCAATATTTAATTTAATCCTTTAATTCAATGTTCAATAAAATTGTGGATTCATACTCAATAACGTGTCGTGCGCGAGCATAAAAAGTCTGTTATATGTGCTTATGTCAGGCAGGTGGTCCTGAAACGATTACGAATCCGCGTACATGCGTACCACGCTGCGATCCAATCTTAACGGAACTTTAGTGTAATAAAAATATCCAGCGATTACTTATAATTAGTGTCTTTTAGTCTTAACTAACTTACCACTTATATCGACAGTCAAATATACTTCGATTTCGCATATGGTTATACGTAAAGTTATCGGCCATTTTGGATATCAGTTGCCTAATTCATATTTTAAGCCGAGGTGCAACGTCCTTTAACGTCCATTATATTGAGAACCCGGACGGTCCCCACTAGTTTTTTTTTTACTTATAAAGTTTGTTGGATTCCTGTTTAAGTAAGGGTTTTAGTTCTATTGGTTAGTGATGGCATAGCCCGCCCCTGGGCGGCTTACGGGCCCGGGGGCCGTTCGTCATGTATTTTATGGTGAAGACTGGAAACGTTACATGTCGAGTCTGTGTTTGGCCCTTGGTGCGCCGACCTTCGGCATTGTGTCTATCAGATTTTCACTTTTAGGATAAGCGACGTAGTATGTACCTACCTACATATATGTATAATGTGGAAATGAATTTGTTTTAGTTTCGAATTGGAGAGGTACCCATAAGTAGGTACCTTTGTACCTATAGTAGGTATACATTCGGTACGGCATTAGACATACCTACCTAATTAATTCTTTATGTTTTTATACAGGTGTGCCAATAAAATTGAAGAGAACTAGGTACGAAACATACCTACTTATCACGAATGAGAGAAATGTAGGTAGGTATATATTATATTTTATGTAACATTATTATACAGGGTGTTCGTTTCGATTTGCGATAAATTGGACAGGTTACTTGGGCCATTAATAGAAGTTGTCTGGTATATCGGCTTTTGGAAAATTCGATATAAAATATTTTTATTTGTTTTCATACATAATAAATGAAATGGCAAGTGTGAGAGAACCTTAAGAATAAAATAAAAGTTAATCTCAGGTGACTGACGGCACATGTCAAAATAAGTAACATTAGAATGTAATAAAGGTTGCAATAGGTACACATGTTCAGAGATTAAACTTATTTTTTTAATAACTCAGTAACGGTAAGAGTTAAAACACTAGTTTCTTAGCGAAATTAATTATATTTGACCTAAATAAGCTTCCCTTAAAGTTATAGCATATGAAGAAAAACACGCTGTATGTTACTTATACGTGTAGGTACCTAACTATCTCAATAGGTCAGTGTCTATCCAAATAATGAATTATGAGCTGCAAAGCTTTAGTCAAAATAATTATACCTACTTTTGCTAACTAAAGCTACAAAACTTGTGAAAACTTATCCTCGTAAATTATCAACTCGGGTAACCAATGATTTGTAAAATTGGCTTTCACAAAACCCCTGAGATTAGTCGTACCCGAGTTTTAAAACTGTATTCAAACTTTATCGCTTATACTCATACCAGCTTACATCAGTAGGTATCTGTAAAAAATCAAATCTTTTCGTCGTATACCGGGCGCATATTATCAGAAAGCCAACATAAGATTGGACATTGAATCTGCGGGATCACCTCGTGAGGGCTGCTGTGCATGCCAAACCCGCAAATACCACCACATTTCACGAAAAAGAAGAAAAATATTAGAATGCTTCATAACACTGAGCTTTTCCAACAGAAACTAACTTGACTTCTTTTCAAAAAGATACAATGTTCAACGCCGATTGAAGGGTTCTTGGTGCGTTTGGGATCTTAAGTTTGCAATCTGAGACTTCGTAGGTAAAGTTTGGAACCCCGTCCAATTTTGTAAGAGTCCATTTGCATCTTTTCCTGCATTAACTAAGTTTGTTACAGTCGTTTCCCTCGAATTTTCTTTTAGCCACTTATAAGTTTGCACCACTGACGAGGGAATAATATAAATTGAAGTACCTATATTTGTGTACCTATGCGGTGTGATTTGGATTGTTGTTTTCTTTGTAACACAAAAATAAACACACAAACGATGAAACATTTACGTTATCGGCACCCCACAGTCCTTTATTTTAGCTCCCAACACGGGCAACGCCGATTGGCGCCGTCTTACACGAAACGCGAGGTAATCAACGCTTTATTGCGCCAAAAAGAAAAGAAAACGGGATAATAACATAGTAACACATGTAATAACTGGAATTGTCGTGCAAGGCAACGTGTCACGCCTAGATATGCGGCATTTGACACGACGGTTGACACGTTCTACAAATATTGTGATACAGACTGCGCAAATACGCTCAGAATGAGCTTTTGCCTCGGTGCAGAGTAAACGGTGGGGCATCATAATACAGAGCAAATGTACACGTCGATATAAAATTACGTGTCGTTTTGGCAATCGTTCTCGGCACTGTGTGGATATGTGCGACTCATTGCTGTTTATGTTGTTATCGTATTCGTAACTATATTATTTTGGTTCACAATTCACACTTAAACAACTAACATTTTACTTTAAAGACACCTTACTTCACAGGCGACGTGCAGACAACTGCGTGAATATGATGAAATGAAAGCTATTAGGAAATATTTTAAAATCTTACCTTGCACCCATTGTTCTGGAGCCACCTCAAAACGTGACAGTAATAAATCAATGATGTAATATAAAAGAAAGCGATTAAAACCACGTCGAAGACAAAACCACGCATTATCACAATGTGAACTAACCACCTTCACTATACCACCTGTAATTTTTAACTGATGCACCATCTCACCAAACAATTGCAACGCGGAAGGATTCTCCCATTTTTTTGTTTATGCTCCAAATTTTTATGGCCACTAAAAATGTCGGCAAAAACTTAAAAAGGCAGTAATACAATACACTTTCAATTTCTTTATAAAAGAGTTAACAAAGGATCAACAAGGACGGGTTGAGGTGTTTTTTGATATTCACAAAACAAAGGAAATGTTACGCAACTTTTGTTCGACTTGAATACAATTTTTTATTTCGTATTGCATGTGATACTCGATAATTTTTGAACCCGTCATTCTGAGAATATTTAGGTCCGAAAAGTTTTTTGATAACATGAGACGAGCGAGCATTCTCCAAAAACATTTTAAATTATCTTTGGCGATAAGTGCAGTAACATGTGCCATAAATACTTCGATAATTGGGGTTGGTTAATGAAAATATAATGAATGAGATAACGCAGCTATACCTAAAGTTGACTTGACTCAATATTATGTGGAAAAAACATTAAACTTTTTGATATTCTGATAGGTACTTTCCGTCCGGATTTCAAGAGGTTTACTTTCTTTTGAATGAGCTCCAATTACCTATATTAGATTGAACATTCATATTCAAAACCAAAAAGTCACATTACTATCAAAGGAAACTCTCCGCGACTCGGTTTTTATTGAATTGATTTGGTAAGTATAATAAAGATTGTTTTAAATAGATGTATGCAGAAGCAAGTTGTAGACGGCGTACCTACATCAGTATTGGCATGAGCTACCCGCAGGCCATTTACATAAGTTGATATACTTGATATCCATCCAACATTTTATCGAAGCATTCTTTTCGCTAAGTAAAATATCTTGTAGATATTGGTGATATCAATAAATAACATGATATCGCTCCCATTACAATACGTAATGTTTACTTTGATCCTTTGATATATTTCTGTACGTTCCCGATATTGGTAGAAACTTAGTAGTTATTTCTTCTTGTAAATTCTAACAACCCCTAACTGTCATCGTTCTACTTTATGAGGAAATGGGAGCTGTGAGCTTTTAGAAAAATAGGTACTTACCTTAACTAGACGTGTGCGCCGATGTCAAAATGGTCGGCGGCGGCGTTTGCCGAAAAGTCGGCGGCGGCGGCGTGATTTCGGCGTGAAATCGGCGTCAAGGTCACATGAATATAAAAGCGGAATTCGATCGTATTCTTTGTTATAATTGAGATAAATACAATAGAAATGTTCAATCAACACCACCAATGACCACCTTAACCACAATCTGATCCATAGAGTTTTCTCTTTTCATCATGTTCTAAAGCTTGTCCACGAAATAAAGTAGCCATCGTAAAATCAGTCTACACTGTCACACAATAGTCCCATGAAGTTCTAACAGCCATGGGACTGTAAATTGATTCCACTCCAACAACAAACCAATATCCAAAAGCATTCGCATAAAAGTCGTCAAAATCAAAATAAATGCAGATGATGCTTAATGCAAAAGTTCACGCCCAAAAAAGTGCGATCTTCCGAGACAATTTCAACAATGTTAGACTTGAAATAGTTAATTTAAAATTGTAGACACGAAGTCACAGTTTATTACAGTACCGATATTGTAATTTAGTTAAGACCCATTGGGAAACTAAATGACCCAAAATGCTTAAATAAGAAGAAACACTGCTAAAATTGAGAAGTTTAAATAAAAGTCCATAACTATGGAGAAATTCATGTAAATACCAACCACAGCGTCCGAGAAGAAAGGCAAAGAACTCTTCTTTGTAATAATATCCATGCAAAAGTATGGTCTCGTAAAAAAAGAATTATACGGCAATGTCTACTTTATTTCGTGGACAAGCCTTAACATAATATGTATTTCCAACAATAACTGGGCGTGGACTAACTCTATTAATCTTCGTTGTATGATGATAATAATGATACGTATTATCTGCCGATGGAAATTAGGTCCCCAAATCTCCTATCATAGCATGCCATAAGGATAAACAATGCGCAGCCCACATCCAATGGATTCCACCTATCTTTGCCAGGTCATCGGTCCATCACATTGGGAGGTTTCCTACGCTGCGTCGACAAGTTTATGCTTGCCTTTAAGAAATCGCTTGCCCAACGGTAATTTTGCCGGCAATATGTCCAGCCCACTGCCACTTCAGGTCACACATTTTTTGAGCTACGTTGGTACTTTCAGTTATTCTACGGCTCTCAACATTCCTATTTCAATATTGTAGCGAACTCCTCTTTCCATCAATTAAATAGCTCATTGAGTGATCTTTTTACTAAGCCCATAGCTACCTACCACGTTTTAGAGCCGTAAGTAACACTTGGTCGAAGAATTTTGTTTAGAAATATACCGCAGGATATTGAATGAGAAGATATTGTGCTGTCCGGCACTACTTTTTGAACTGAAATTTTGGTTGAGCTTTATTGTTATGTCAAGTAAGAGTGACAGCTGGTAATCAGTTACCAAAAGCAAATCAGTGGCTATTGACCTTGTTCTCAAAGTTAGATCCACCCAACTGGACTAGCTGTCTATCCCCGGTACACATATTTGTCGACTTTGAGCTTCGATCTTGACTGGAGTTTGTATCACAAATTCTAGATATTTGATATGGCCTTCGTTGTATCTTAAGCCCAACACATTCAGGGGCTCAACAGATATCAATGAGTATAGTGCTCAAGTACTCCAAGGTTTCAGTCATACTTACTTTATAGTCGGCGAACCGAACGTGGCTGGTATAACTGATATACTCACTATTGAAGTTGATGACAAAGCCCTTTCCAGACCAAAATCTTAAAGACAGCTCCCAAAGCAAACAAAAACAGTTTTAACATACTGCAATGGTATGGGTACTCCTCGCTGCAAAGGTATGGGTTTCGAATACCGGTCTTGGAGACGAACTGGACGCTACAATATAAGTACCGGTAGTTTATTTGGCTTACGTGTTCTACTGTTTGTTGGTTACTTGTTTTTTGGACACATAGCCCACAAACATGGAAGACCTGCAAAAACGTATTGTCTCAAGAAAGTTTTAAAGGAAAAGACCGAGCCCCATGCACTGGACAGACCGGATCCGCACCACACTCAACATTCAGGTCGCTGAAGCGGTCCACGCTGCCAAAGATCGTTGGCGGAAGATCGTAAAAGTGAAATTGATTACTTGATAATTACGACCTCCGATAATGCGGTACCGGCGCAACGCAAGGAGGAAAAGTCTACTTGGTACCGCTGGAAATAGTGTATAGTATTTGTTTATGAATAAGGGGGTAACCGCAAAGAATAACCCCTTATTCATAAACGTATCGATCGATTCAAGTGCTTCATTCATAGGCCACGAACGTTAACCAGAGGGGTAAGTAATTATACCTCTATCTATGTCTTCTGTATAACCTGACGTTGCTTATGCAAAACCCGAAACCAGCTTGTTCGGGAGGCTGAATGTCGTCGAGCCTAAGTATCTACGTGTAATGAGAGATGGCTGATATTTTATTTCGTGTGTAAGAGCATTATGTAAATACATAAAGCACGTACGAAGCTTAGTATTTAACGCATAAAAAATAAGTCTGTTATTCAAGGCCACGCCGATTTTACGCCGACCATTAGTCGGCGGCGGCGGCGTGGCGAAAAAGGTCGGCGGCGGCGTGACGCCGGCGCGGCGCACACGTCTAACCTTAACTATTGATGTCGCTTTGTGCGACCAAAAGTTCCGATACTGTAAGAAAGATGTTTTCCTTTTTTTGATAATATACTACGAGTAGATACATATACTATTTTTTAAGAGTGTATTAAACAAAAATTATAACTGACGTGAGATTCAAACATATTGAAATAGGTATTTATCAAACGGGTCGGGCTTTGGTCGCGGGTAGGTACTCCGTGATGAGGGTCCTCTAAATGGATCGAAACATGTCGAGCAATTATCCAGTTAAATTACGTGAGTAACCCGTTTGATAAATATTTAAATACGTATAAATCAAAATTTAAAATTTAGCAATTTTTGTAGTTTGGGATCATCCATTAATTACGTCACACCTCAAGGGGGAGGGAGGGGGTCCACAAAATGTGACATATCGTGACAGGGGGGAGGGAGGAGTTCTATGTTTGTGACGTCACAATCCTCACATACATAAATACATGGACATCAAGAATAGAAAATCCAAAATCCTTGGACGGAGGAAGAATAAGTAAATTTTTTCTTCGTTAATTTGACAAACCCTTTTATGCAAATCCTAATAAAAAGTTACTTTCAAAGTGGTGTAATTTTTACCTTCTTAAACTAAAAATCTACATGTGACGTCACACTACGAGGGGAGGATGTAGTTAATTGTGACGAAGTGTGACAAGGGGGGAGGGAGGGGTCAAAAAATCATAAAATTGGTGTGACGTAATTAATGGATGATCCCTTTTTGTTGGCTTCAATTTTTGATAAATACCTAATAGTAGATATTGATATGAAAAAAGGTAAAACCTGCCGACATGGCATGGGCCAAAAATAGATTTACATGTTTTAAAAAATCTGTAATGTCAATATCCGGGGAGGAAACAGGGGAACACATTAGTATGGAAAAACTCAGCTCCCCCTTTCCTCTTATGTTATATATAGGTACCTAGTACCTACCTTTCCATATATAAAGTATGCATAGTTAGCTCCGTTATTGACCAGATGTATGATTAAAGCAAAGGGCGAAAAAATGAGGCAAAAAAACTGTGAGAAGGTACATAATACCTATGTAAATTATTTTTCTATAATTGAAATACCTATACGCCGCATGCGCCTAAGTGCATGCTCTTTAGTTTTACGATGTTTCAATTATAATACCCTAACTAGTTAAGACTGGGGTAAATTGTAGGTACCATTTATCAAGTATTTATGTTTTTATATGAATATCTACATATTTTGGAAATGCTGATGACAAACTATGGCACGCCTTAAACCTATGGTGAAATAGTTATTTGTTATACAAGGGTGCAAAGTTGTATTTTACCCGCGAGTATTTATGTTTTAACATACGAGAAGTAAAATACATTTGCACCCGTGTGTAACACAAAACTTTTCCCCTCACTATAGCGAGGAAACTCAAAAAAGGTAATTATTTGTTCACATTACAATCATCATCGGGTTAGTGATAATAATTTTCCAAATGCATCATGTATTTAATGCAAGATTTTGTCGCAGTAAACTTAGCACGAAAAAGTAAACGCAGCTACGCAGCACGATTTTAACACATTCCTGTAGTTGCACACCAACGCCAATGCATTATTAAATCATTCTCATTCATTATTTTTACAAAATTATAACAGAACACCCTGAAAGTTGTTTAGTTTACTATTTGTATGCGTGTTCGAGTTGGTAAATAAAGATTATTCTTTGACAATGTTGACGTTGACATTTTCTGCGTTTTGTGATTGCATCTATAGTCATCTTATCATCATTCACTAAAATAATTGTTACTTATGGAATTTTAGGATTTATATGTTAAAATCATCATATTATATAAAGGTTTGTATTTTACACTAAATTCTCAAACAAATTATTTAATTATCATTAATATGGAACAATTTCCATGAGCATTTTACGTTTTGTTATTCCAAAACCAAGGTCATTACTTTGCCACACAAGTGAATAATATGCGTTTTTACACGTTCGTATTAAAGGATAAACGAGCACTTTACGAGCTAGTGAGGGGAAAATGTCTTTAACTTATGGTAGGTGCCGTAAGGTACCTAAGTACGAGTACCTATGTCGAGCAAAACCATAAAAAAATACGGTCTAATTGAGATCCTCCTCCTTTTTTTGGAGTAGATTAAAAATTTATAACATTGTAGATTTTTTTATTTTATATTTTCAGAAAAAGTTGAAGTTGACTTACAAGAGTTTAGTATTTTGAGGAAATAGTGAATTAGTGAGCGATTATGTAATGACGTGACAGAATTTTTAGGATATAAGTAGGTACTTACGTACCTATCTTACCTTTTTACAATACGAACCAAAAGGCCCTCATCATCATCATCATCATCATCAGCCTATGATTGTCCACTGCTGGACGTAGGCCTCTCCTATTAACTATGCGTATATATAGACGCAAAGGCCCTCAGCTGGTATTATTTTCCCCATCTGCCCTATTTATGGATACAGTACATAATTCAGTCGTTTTTATTCAATTGATACCTACGTATTTGCTCGCCTATAATAACTCGTATGATGGGCGTATCGATTTCAGTATAATGATTTAAATTAGGTTAATAAGATACCTACGTAGATAAACCAGTCAAGAATATACGCGTTTTTCTACCGTTTAACCCTCTGCGACTGACGTTACGTCTATCAGACACCCGTATTTTGCAATTACGCCATTACGATGTTGATAACAAGATTCAATAATTTCACATCACGTGACCACGTCAGTGGCAGAGGGTTAAGTAGGTTTGTTTGTAGTTCACAATTAAATAGAATGTTTACTGTTATTTTAAAACTAATGGCTTCAACAAAGATGCAAAACTACTCATCAATGCCATACGTATCGATGTGACAATTAGCTTGACCATATAAAAGCTGTAGAAACATTAGGTTGCCGACTAAACAGGAACACAAGTAGACATAGAGGCTATTTGTAAAGTACTTCACAACGTGAGGGGCATAAAATTAAGAGACCACATTATTCTTTGCAACATCAGACGAAGCGTTCTCGAATTAGCATTGTTGATGACACCGGCCTCGGTAGACGCCATTTGCGTTGACCAAGCACGTTTGGTACAGTCGAATTAACATTGCCCTCGTGTGCCTGAGAACTTAACGTCTGGTGGTTTTCGGTGAGAATATGGGGATGTGGCTGAGTCGGCTCATTAACGATGGAGCGCTGTGTTTGTAAACGGTGCTATTAAATACTGTATAATTAGTATGTACCTATATCCACTGATTTGCTTTGAAATTTTGGTTGAGCTTTATTCCTATGTAAAATAAGAGTGAGAGCTTGTAACCAAAGTTAGCAATTCAGTGGATATGTCACGGCACGTTATTTAATTAAGGACATTGTTTGCATGAAATACCCTTAAGAGGTGCTTACAGAATTTACATTGCTGTTGTTACTTTAGCATATAATTACTTACATAGAGTAGAGACCTAACGTTTCTAGTTCTACCATGCCTACAATGGAGGTGTCCAATAGCCATTGGAAAGTAAAGGATAGGTACACTTGGTTTTATGCGATAGGTATGTAATGCATTCTATCGTGGTCGCTCTGACATATCGGAGCGAGCGCGATAGCCAGCTTTACGTATCGAGAAAAATCTAACATTACCGATACTTGCAAAAGTCATGGTATGGCTACTGGGTATCAATCCCAGTAAGGGCGTTTACTTAATACGTAAAGCAGTTTATCACGCTCGCAATGATGTATTGGAGGGAGTGTGACATACTAGGTAGTCTGGGAAATATTATTTGACCGACTCTTATCTCACTTACGACCTTTTGTTTTGCGTCATTAACAATAGAAAAGTGCTCGACTGCTGATTGTCTAGTAAGTGTTAACGCAAAACAAAAGGTCGTAAGTAAGATAACAGTCGGTCAAATTATATTTCTCGAACTATACCTACTTCGGGAAATATTATTTGACCGACTGTTAAGTATCTTACTTACGACCTTTTGTTTTGCGTTAACACTTACTAGACAATCAGCAGTCGAGCACTTTTCTATTATTAGGTAATGATGCAAAACAAAAGGTCGTAAGTAAGGTAAGAGTCGGTCAAATAATATTTCCCGAACTATACTTTAACTACACGTATCGAGTAAACGCTAACGTAGATACCTAACCGTTACTTGCTAGCTCATGGTACGGCTATTGAAGTTCAACGGGAAAATCATTTTCTCCTTCGAAACTTCGTGATCGAGAACATTCGATTTAAGATATCGTATTCCCTGGCCAAGCTGGCTCCATGCCAGCTTCGTCGCT
>JALPQI010018494.1:0-25490 GCA_025490895.1 Thaumatotibia leucotreta
ATTAATTACAAATTTAATCGTCAGCCGCTTAGTCACTTGAATAATAAAATATTGATAAGTATTTGTAACTATCCAATAGTATTACGAAAGTGAAACATACTAGTATGACCTTAAGATAATTAAACCTGAATCTAATCATGATTTTGAATAATATTCGATCGAACTATACTAGTTCCGATATCGCAAATAAACATCAGTTGTACCATAGAAATATGCAAAAAATCAATTGTCCAAAATGTAAGAAAGAGTATTTTTCTGTATTTACAGCTGTAAAGTAGTGTACAAGAAGAAATATAAAATCATAATACAAATTTTTGAAACTCAAAATGATTAAGTAGCAGGTATATCTGCGTAATGCATCAAATAAGTAGATATAAACTAAACAAACTTATCAATTTTAGTTTTAAAACTGATAAGTTTTAGGTATCGTGTTGTACTTAGATTAGCACCACACACTGTGCCTTAAAGTTCATGCAAAATTCACATTTACCTGCAAAAGGTTATAAAAAGGCGGTCATTGCAAAAAGGAAACTAAAAAAATCCCACACACTAAAATAATTGCATAAGCTTGCGTCTTTCTCAAAAAAGGGCCATAAACCGACAATAGCCCTAAAATTCGTGGCAATTATTGTTGTGCAAACAAAACTATTTTAACAATTAACAATTGGATAGTTTTTGCAATTTTAAAAAACGCTCGCAAAGTTAATTTTCGTCCTTGTAATAAAACAATATGCGTAATGGTTTTGGGACTATAGATAGTGGTCGGTCAATGGTCGGCCATTCTTGTCTAACCTTTTGAGATGCCGACGTGCTACAATCGCAAAACATGGCGGCGATAAGGTGCATTTTAACATTTACACATTCATCAATTATTTAATTACAATTGCACATTAAATAGACATTTACATAAAAATATTTTATGCTTAATGCTACTACGTATTGTGGCTGTCGTTAAGACTAATTAAAAAGTAACTTGAGAACTAAAAAATCTAGAGCCAATCAATGAATTACAATTGTACATTCGATGGATTTACATAAAAATACTTATGTATTTTATTTACATAAAAATACTTACGTATTTCAGGCAATCGTTAAGCATCATTGTTTATTTTATTAAGTTTTTAAAAACTACATATAACCTAGCACCAATCGTGACAATCACAAGAAATCGATAAGAATAATAATAGTATACTGTACTTTACCGGAAAACATTAAGAAAAGTTTTACTTTGTTTTTTTTTAAGTTATACGCCAGTAACATAATATATATCACCCCAAAAAGGGGGGTAAGTTACTATTTTCGAAAAAAAACCATATAATTATTTTAATTTATATATTTAATCCTTCCACAATTTGCAAGTGGCGTAAGTTACTACCGGAATTCCAAAAAATGGGTAACTCAACTATCCGACTGTTCATTTTTCATCCGAAGAACTGATGGCTAATAGAGCAAGCCAGTTCTAGAATGAAAATGGTGACCACTCACTGGTCGACACAGGCCCCCACAGGATATATCTACCTACTGATGACCTGGTAAAGATAGCCAGAATCCATTGGATGCAGGCTGCGTATTGCGCTCAATCGATCCTCATGGCATTCTCTGGGGGTAGCCTAAGTCCAGCAGTGGACATATATAGGCTGATAATGATGATAATGAATGAGAATGACATATAAGTGATATAAGACTAATCTAATAAGTGCATCGCATAAAAATTTACTCACTTAATAATCGGATCATTTGAAGAAGACGTAAGTCTATAAAATACTCTATAAAAGGAAGCAAACGTAGACAATTTTATATTCTCCATAAAATTTTCGCCACATTTTATACTAGAGCGAATTAAAGTAAAAAAGAATTTAAATATAAGTACCAGCTGACGTTCTGGAATAGGGTTGTCAAGTGCATTATATTATTAATTAGTCTATTGGAAGCACATATTTCTTTAGATTGTCTTGTACAGAATAAATGACAACATGTTATTTTCATTCCACTATGCAATCAACGATGTTATTAGGGGTTTCTCTCGTAAATTTATTTTAAATTTTACTGATGTCAAATTTTACATAATTTCTAATCAAAAATGAAAACGATGAGCTGCATCCTGGCGAAAAAAGTGTCCCAAGGTTTTTTTACCGTGTTACTATTTTCCTTGTAATTCGTATGACGGTAATACAAGTGGAAGTACGAAAGGTGTATGAAATTTTTTAGGCAGTTTTTTTCCTCTGAATTGGAAAAAGCTCGTGACTCTGATTAGAAATTTCCCCAAAATTTCATATTTCATAAAAGTGGCATATTTTTGAGAATCCCTTATTCATCATAGCATTTCTAGCTTGTATCATAGGGTAGTGTAGCCTCGACTGAAGACCCTCGAGATCGATACTTAGTATAGACTATATTGTAATAAATGATTTAAAACTCATAAAGTAATTAATGCTAGTGTCTCATAAAATATAGCAGGCAGGCAACCCTATCGAGAGGAGCTGCACTGCACTGGCATATTATCTTTCACGTATTTAGCAATATGTTCACAAAACTTGTTCCTCGAATGTGTCAAAGATATTTATAACTCCCAACAATTCTGTAATAGCTTTAAGGCAATTTGCAAGTTTGAATAAAAAATGGGATTAAATTTAAAATGTATCGCATGTTTTAAAAGTTTATATAACTTAACGCTGCAGCTCCTTAATAGTCATTATACCTATATAATTGTATTGTCAATTCTTAACTACTAACTTTTTATTGTAAATTATGTATGTTTTCCAAGTATAATACAATATAATAAATAGTTTCGCTTCTTTTTAAAGCTCAAAGTCATTTCTTCGAGAACATGTACGATCCTAATGGGCCAATTTCAAAATGTTGTAGATACGTGTTCGAACAAGTAAAGTAGTATTTCGCCAGAAAATATAGCTATGCCAAACTGAACTTATGGTTATAGTACCTATGAACTATGAATGTTATAGTTTTTGTGGATTGTAGGTAATTGTTCACGTTTTACGACTCCTTTTAGATTTATTATGTTTAAGATGAAACATGTTTGTGAAGTCATAACCTGTTTTTATTGGTATTCTGTCACTTCACCCAAGAGCCAAAATAGCATATTTTACTAGCAGAAATTGTCCATTAGTTGGTACCACATCATGGAATAGCCATAACTATCGAAAAAAATAATAGTACATTTCGATGCAAGTGCAAAAACATTTTTTTTCGATAAGGGTGAACAACTTTCACGAGAGCCCGAGTGAAACGAGGGCGACAATCACTCGAGTTAAAAAGAAGTTTTTACACGTGTATCGAACGACTTTATTCATAACAAGTGCCTTAAAAAGAGAAATTAACGCACGCGAAGCGTGCTCAAAGTTTACTATTCCGCACTAGTTAGGAAAAAGTTTTTTATATAGACTTTAAGGGTGACCCAGTTGAGTGTAACCTTGACAAAGAGTGACAAAAAACAGTGATTGAAAAAAAACCGATGTTCCATACAAACCCCAATATATTAGTAGACGAAAATGTACGGAACATCAGATTTTATTTCTTGAATCGGATGTCGTATGTCCTTTAGTAAAAGTTCATCAATATGACCTCAAAATTCACCCTCTAACATTTGAACAATGAATAAAAAATTACCCTGTATAATTAATTAATCTTCTTCGAATAATAATTTCTCGTTTTCTTTGTTTTCAGGTAGATGCCCGCGTCTGCAAGCCCCGGATCCAATACTCACTACGTTTATGTTACGACTGATATACTAATAGTGCACATACCCTTCAAGCATTTTCTATTTTATATAAATTATTGTAGATATACGACGTAAGAACTTGTAGAAGATAAACTATAAACAAATGGTAACACTTTTTCATACGTACATTAATGTTTAAAACTATAGTACGGCTTTGTTATTAATTTCAAGCAAAACTGTTTATTTTTTATTTATAGGTTAATTCGTTTCATTTGTGTTATAAAAAAATCATGATTAAATCTTTTTGTTCTTATATTTAATTCATGTTTACATTTACATACTAGTTTAAGGCAAATTGAAGACAAGCAAAAAGAGGCAAAAAGGTTATTTTTGAACGGTTTTCTTAACCAATTTGTATATTATCCGAGAGACCTTCAGAAACCCGATATTATGTACAGATTGTAGTTTTAAGTTTAGTTTTATTAGATTTTTCACTCAAATGTATACGTTATCCTGCATGATTCGAGTTACCATACATTTCCGCTTGTAACATGTATATAATGCTAATCCTTTAGTGCTTTAAAATACAAGCACTGATATTTAGAAAAGTACTAACACTGCATTCCCTTAAAAGCACAAAAAATTTAGGTACCTACTTTTTCCAAACCATTTTATAATTTAGAACTAAAATCAATTAAATTAACAATTTTTATTTCCATCTAACAAAAAGTGTCTTTAAAGAAAATAGGGATAGTGACCATACTTTTATTAATTTATCATATATTGTAGATATTTAAGATAAGACTGCTTAAAGTTAATTTGTCTTGTAAGACTGATGCGAACGTGAGGATCCAATTTCAATGATCGAGAATTTGTTTATCTGTTACTCTGTCTGGGTTTTTACTCTTTGTAATAAGTATAATGGCCAGACTTACCCTTGTGAGTTCTTACGTAAGGACGGCGCTATACTAAGGAATGAGAGGCGAATATCACTATCTCGTTCCTTAGTATAGCTCTGTGCCTATAGCTTACGTAAGAATTCACAGGTGTAACACTTGCACTTGTAAGTTTTTACGTAAGTAGTAGAGACGGATATATTCAGGAAAGATGTATATCACTATCTCATTCCAGCTAATAGCTCCGTCCCTCTAAATTACGTAACTTATAGTCGTACCATGACTTTGCAAGTATCGGTAACGTTAGGTTTTACTCTTTACGTAAAGTAAGATAGAATGCATTACGTATCGAGTAAAACCTAACCTATCCTTTACTTTTCAACTCATAGTAGGGCTATTGGTATAAGGCTGGCATAACAGTGTTGTGCGGGAACTGAAGGCGTGTGACAGAAAGGCTTGTCAATACATCTCGCATGCCTTCAGTTTCCGAACAACACTGTTATGCCAGCCTTATACCAATAGAACATTCGCTATTCTAACCTCCCACTCTACGAAATTCGATCGTTACACAAAACGTGATTGGTAGATTTCGTAAAGCGGGGGATAGAACAGCGAATGCTCTTTTGGTCTGAATGCGCCTTTAGAAGCAGCCGAGATATTTGTAAATATCTGAACGCTTTCATTTCCTTGATACATATGAAGATTTTCTAACATTTATGAGCTTATACGCTCTGGCCAGTTTTTTTGCGCTGACTAATATTAAATCGTTATTACGGAAACTCATACGATTTGAAAGTTACAGTCTTACCCCTTTATTCTTAAACTTCTAACTTATCAACCTAAGTATCGTTTGTCCCTTTCAAGCTTATCAATATGTCTGTAAGACCGAAAGGGACAAACAGGCTTGCTTAGTTAGACTTTTATGAATAAGGTCCCTTTGTATGTTTGTAATGGCCGCTATATCGTATATAACTATACAGTGTGTACCCATTACCCGGGCTTTAAGTAAATGGATAATAATACGCATTACTAGCAATCGTTTTGAAGAATTGACAGTTGACAAATATTTAAATTAACAGTACAATTAATTTTATTTCCTTCGAATGATCAATGTAAAGCGTGAATTGCTAAGTTGTCAAACATGCAAGTGGCTGCTATCTGTCATTGTCAAACGCCAGTTAACGATTTATTTTGAAGAACATTGCTTCATTCTAAACTTTTCTTTTAAAGTTAAAAAATTATAAAATGAGGATAGGAACTATACGTGCAAAACTTTAACAAAACTTGTTAAGTGGACATGAAAGAGCATATACATGCATAAAATATACATATCTAGACACTCAAACATTGTAAGTTCAAGATAGACAATAAATTTGCATACAGATTTTACAATAATATTCGTATTTTTCTTGGATAAAGTGTTCCATGTCAGTTTTGAAGTTTTGTTAAAGTTTTGCACCCATCGTTCCGATCCTTAATGATAAATATTGAGTTCTTAATTAAAACATAATCAGGGTTTGATTAAAAATCTGATTTCCATTGCTCGGTTTCAAAAGTAGCCTAGATCATGGTATATATCATCATCACACTGTATATGGCCAAGGAAGTATCCCACCCTAGCATATATTATTTTATTTTAAGCTATTGTCGTAAACCTAGTGAGTAATAAAGATGTTTTATATTATTTTCTATAAATCGTGGTTTTATTTCTTAATCCTCACTGCAAATGAAGTCCAAAACAGTATCAAAATCTAACAATTCTTTATTGAACATTTCTAAAAAAAAAGTTAATTATGACACAAGTGCGAAAAATATGCTCCCTTCGTCGTGTTTTAAAACATCGCTACTTATTTCGAATTTCATGTTTTTCGCACTTGTGCCGTAATGTGCTATTATGAGATTGAAGTGAATTTATGAGATTGTTTGAAATTCTAAGCGATTTTAGTGTCACCATTCTTTGATATAAAATTGATGATGAGCAGCAGCGTCATCATAGTGGACATTATTGGACATTCTGTAACGAATTTGAGGTTTTTTTTTATCAGTTTCGTTACATTTCGTTTCATACATTTAGTATAGGAGTAACTGAACTGAGTAATCTCAATTTACATACTTATTTTCGTGACATTAGAGACATACTTTTTTTGTTTCATAACTGAAAGTACGCACGATGCCGAGTAAAATGATGTATTACAGTCCATGATCGCATATAAAAATTAAAACGTACACTTGTACTGCAAATGACCCTACTGCGATCGCCAATCCACCTGCCCAGCGTGGCGATTATGGGCATTTACCTCCTAATACGCATAGTTAATAGGAGAGGCCTACCTCCAGCAGTGGACTGAAATATGGTGATGATGTATGTATGGAAAGAGTACGACCCTACCGCGAACTACGTAATCCGCAAATAACGTGGATTTTTCTTTGTCACTCTAATGACCGCCTCCATTGGAGTGACAAAGACAAATCCCCGAATTTTGAGAACTTCAGTGTTAGCAGATCTTATTAGAAATTACGAAAAATTTACCCAAAATTTCATATAATTTGATAATAGTGGCATATTTTGAGAAAGCTCTATTTGAACAGCACTTACGAATGAATAATAAATATTTTGCGACGATATATTTAAAAGATACTTTAATACACAGACATCCACGACCAAAGAACAAATATTTGTAATTCCTATATAAATACATACAATGCTGCAACTTTGCATGAAAATTCATGTTTTTTTTTAATAACTCTTATTAAAATTTGTAAAATATACACGATTCGTTAGTTGAATGTAAAAAAATTTACATTAACCTGCATACTTGCATTATTTCATATTGCTATTTAATAGTATTAACGTAAAGATACATCTGCAACCGTGTTTCACGATATGTGTCAAAGACAATCAAATGCTATGGAAAATAAGCATTTTTTTTTTTTTAGATTCTACCACAGATGTCATATATACCATAATTATAATAGATCAAGCAAACGTATCTACTTAGCGTGTCAAATGAACTCAGTGAAATCTACTTAGTTGTCCGTCTTCAATCGCAGCTTGCAGCTTTCGGGCGTCAAATTTTGAAAGTTGAAGTGAACAAAAATATTAATAATGCCTCCTTAAGTAATATTAATTGCAAGAACACAAAAAAATATGAATACTCAAGGGCCTGAGACATATTTAAAATCATAGGCAAAGTAACAACTTCAGTACAAAATCTGACACGCTCGGCCGCCATACATATGAATGAACTTGTTTCTTCTATCCAAATCTAATTCTGTGGATTCTACTAGTTGGTATAAGTTGCAGCATCTAATGAAAAATATAATATAGAGAGAGATTCTGATCATTTTCAGGTACTATAGTAACAAACACCTTTACCGAATAAAATCACCAAATTAAAAAAAAACGAATTCAACTGATTTCTCCAAGATCCCATCATCAGACTTGGTGCCAACAGGACCATCTTGGTCCATCGATAAAAATAAAAACGAAAATCGGTTCACGATTCTCTTAGATATCGAATTACATACGAAATTAAAATCAGTCAAATTGAGAACCTCCATTTTTTATGTCGGTTGAAAATCTAACATACAAAGATATATCAAGCGATCGGTTACTTTATGTATTTTTGTGATTTTACTCCATGCTTATACTGGATGTTCGTGTTGATTTGCGTTAAATTGGACAGATTACTTCAGCTATTTATTGTTAATTTCGAAAAAAAATTCTTCGTTTTCAAAAATAAATAATTGAAATGGTAAGTGTGAGAGAACCATCAGAATAGCATAAGAGTTAATTTCAGGTCATTTCAATTTCACATATCAAAATAAGTAACTAGAAAAAAAACCATAGAGCGTGTTCACAATTCAAAATATTTTTTGGTATTCATAACAAGATTATAACCAAATATATTTTTTTTTTCGATTAAAGTGATGTAATGTATGACTAGACACTACTCGTATAAGCTTGATACAACAAACCTTTCTAAAAATTGTTGCCTTGCTTCTAGAACCTTCCCTAACACGCAAGTACCACCCACCTCACATGTCATTGTCAAAGGTAACGACGTAATCTACCAGGGCCTCATGAAGCAGGTCCGTTAAACATTCCCGAGTGACGGTATAATCGCAACCACTTACAGATAATATGCTATTATGGTATGTATTAAATACTAGCGGTACCTATGTTATGGTAGCCTGGTAGGGATGGCTAACAGTGATGGAGAGTTATCGATAGTTATGTCTGGTGCGATGGGTTATCCTTAGGCACTGGTCTCACCGCGAGATACTAAGCTATGGACTATCGGCTATAAACACGAACAAAATATACGCACTCCCGTGTAAAAAAAAGAGACGCAGGATACTCGCCCGGCGGTGATAGCTAATAGGCTAGGCGAGTATCGCTGTGTCTCTTATTTCTTTTATTCGTGTTTTTACGAGTAGCCGATACTAAGCTATGAACTATGGGCTAAAACATGAACAAAAGATACGCACTCCCAGTCCCGTGTCTTTTTTAATTACACGGGAGTGCGTATCTTTTGTTCATGTTTATGTCGATAGTTCACAGCTTAGTAGCTCGCGGTGAGACCAGTGCCTAAGGTCTTCGCGGATTATAACAACTCCACGCCAACGCGGCTGCTACTCTACTTACACTTTCGATGAGTTGATCCACCCAATGGTCACTAATGGACAACGCGATCTGAACGAGAGGGCAGTGCCAATGGTTGCTCGATACACGTCAGTCGCCGCGTGGACGTGTGGCCAATGTGTGACTAACATGTCAGAGTTGACCTTTAGTGTACGACGCGTAGAGTACTCGTCGTACACTACTTTTTTTTATTAAACGTTAGGTTAAATAAATAGGTTTTTTTTCAAAACTGTACAATTTATACATATATTTATACATTAATTAAATCTAACTTATCTAACCTATATCTAAGATTGGCCCTGAAGACATTGTGCCGAGGATGCTGGCAATACTGATGCGCATATTGACATAGGGCTAACATTTCAATATTTGTCAAAGAGTCGAGTCGCCGCTAAGTTGTTATAATTATAATATGCGAAGTCCTTTACCCTTACGAGCGTTAGTTGCACCGAAAAAAAATCATTTCATGACTTTTCTACTATTTTATATCATACTGTGTGTAAACTCAAAAAACCGCTTTATCAAAACAACATACAGAAGCATGTTTGCGACGAGTCAACTCGACATCGATATCGATAGATGCCGAAGTATCGATAAAGGCCCATCCCTCCGCAGGATCAGGGATAGTTGGGCAGTGGCGCAGTGGGTCGACGCTCGCGCGGAATGCGGAAGGGACGCGCTACACACGTGAAGATGAGACGAGATGAATCTTGAGATATTACGATGTTAGAAAATACGCGTTAATGACATTTTGAGCTGTATTTTTAGTAAAAAAAATGGTATATTGAGGTTTGTAGTCATGTTTGAAGTATGGTCATATTACACAAAAATGGTTTATTTGTATTGTATGTGCGTTTAAAATCATTAAGAGTGATGAGTGTAAAAATTAGTATTAGTATTAGGTTACAAATGGAGGGAGTGCGGAAATCACAAACGATCGACCTTTGTAAGCGGACATTATATAAATAACATTAGTAATTTCGATTTCATATTGATTTGACATGAATTCTCTCACACTGAAATCAAATGAAATGTTTTTATTACTACAGATTTTAGTTACTTTTGTCTTAAGAATATTTATTTCACTGTATTTTTAACATGATTTCATATAAATATGATTTTTTTTTTTTTTTATATATATATTAATTTTCAAAACTACAATTTATGTACATAGATTAAATCTAACTAATCTACTTAACCTAACCTATATCTAAGATTGGCCCTTGTGGCATTGTACCGAGGATGCTGGCGGCATTTCCTCGCTGCATCGCAATACTGATGCGTTGTGCGAGGAAGTCGCCAGCTCTTCGGTCTTTAGTTACATCAATAAATAAATAAATAAATATCTTGGGGCACATTACACAAATCAACCTAGTACCACGGTAAGCTCAATTAAGGCTTGTGATTCGGCCGGCGTAATGCCGTCAATTTGTATGAAACAGCTGATTTTTTTTTCGCGATTTCGACTTTGTCCCCATAGTAAAAGTTGGTGAGTATGACCTACACATTCACTACGTAGAATTTGAACGGTCGAAAAAAAAACACCCTGTATAATAGATAGATACATATAGATACTTAAATACATAGACAGCCATGACCAAGGAACAAACATTTGTGATAAATAAATACACAAAGAATGCCCTCGCCGGGATTCGAACCCGGAACCTCCAGCTTCGTAGGCAGGGTCACTACCAACTAGGCTAAGGAGGCTGACAAATGATTCAATGATTCAATGATTGATATGATACTTATTTTTTTGTTAAATCCTATTAAAAATAAAGTCAATTAAATATTTACCTTTACAATTACACGTTTTTAATTTTAACACACAAATAAAAAAATGCATCCAAGAAATAGGTAATTTTACGTATGTAAGGAAACTAGACCAATGCGTAAACAGTTTGTCATTGACGGGTGTCATTCCGGGTATACCGTGCTGACAAATCAACTGTCAATGACAAATGCGGTGTCCCCAACCTTGCGCCACTTATACGCGTTAGAAAAAGTTAATTGTGATTGAAAAAAACTAAATTGATCTTCGATTGGATACGTTCATTCAAACGTCAACGGCCCTACCGCGTACTACGAAGTTCGGGGGATTCTTCTCTGTCACTCTAATGACGCCTTCGTTGGAGTGACAGAGAAAAATGCAATGAAATTTAGGAATTTTGGTGTTCACGGAATGAACCGTGACTCTAATGCAGTTTGACTTGTCACTGCTTCAATAGAGAAAAATCTGGTGTTTCATACAAACCCTGAGATATTAATAGGCGGAAATTTATGAAACATCCGATTTTTTTCTCTAATCGGATTTGAATCCCATAGTAAAACTTCACCAATATGAACTCAGGATTAACTCTCTAAAATTTGGCCGGTGATATTCAGGGATATTTCATCATCATCATCATCTCAGCCATAAGACGTCCACTGCTGAACATAGGCCTCCCCTCTGGACCTCCACATGTACCGGTTAGATGCAACCTGCATCCAGCGTGTCCCGGCGACCTTCATAAGGTCGGCTGTCCATCTTGTGGGTGGATATTTATTATACTATTTTATATCGTGACTGAAAAGTGCACTAAAAACAAATTATGCGGTTGCAAATTAAATTAACGTGATGCGAAGTGAAAAAAACCTGTAACCGAAGAACAAATCTCGACACGAAAACATTTTTTATTAAATATCGGCCGACAAATCCCAACAAGCTATACCATCTGGCGACCTCATCTTAAGGGACAAAATCCCATGTGTATCTCATTTAACGGTACCCATGTACCAAAATTGGACGCTAGGCTCGATGAAAAATGGCCCTCTATCGAAAAAACCCATCGGGTCCTGTTAAGGGTACTGACCCAGGGATGAATGACCTATTTAAACCGAATGAGGTCAACTTTTTTTAGTCTATGGTAGATAATAGGGTGCGTCCGATAGTCCATGGGAGCTGATTAGTTCCAAGGATACAAATAGGAGAGATTAAAATATGTTTATGGTTTTTATCGAAGAGAACGGTACTTGGCTTACAGAGATGGGATTTATTATTGTCTTTTTATCACGACGGTGGTAAAATAGCATAAGTGCCTGATGGTAAGTAGTTGCCGTAGCCTATGGATGCTTGGAACTCCAGAGGATTCACATTTTGTGATAACTCATGTAGATTAAATACCGACCCTTTAATAATTACGAAATAAAAAAAATTAAAACCAATTCTCCAAGATTCCATTAACAGAGAATCTGATTTGGTGCCACCGGGACTATAACCTCGGGGTTATAATATAACCTGTTCGATAAAAAAAATCTGGTCACGATTCTCGAAACTATTGAGTAACATACATGTCATACAAAAAAAAATCAGGCGAATTGAGAACCTCTTATTTTTGGCAGTCGGATAAAAAATATAACATTATTTAAAGGGACCCATACATTTTGTAGACGGAAAATGTAACGAATAATTGAAAACTCAAGGTACGGGGACTGTATATTTCGTGCTAAATTATTAATGAAATCTGCCGTTACTAGTATGACAAAATTATTTAAAGATAATATTTTCTTCGGTTACCGCGAGGATTACACATGAAATAAAACTATGAAAACGGATAAACTCGCGTATATTAACTAATTTTAACTTCATTCCGAAGTTTCGAACACTTTACAGGGTTCGTGGTCTGCGGATGACTAAAGCCACTGGTGCTAATTTTTTTATTCCTTAAGTTTAATAATCATTGTGTTCCCAGAAATTGTGTTAAGTACCTAGAGAAGTTTTTTTTTTTTTTTTTATACCACGTCGGTGGCAAACAAGCATACGGCCCGCCTGATGGAAAGCAGTCACCGTAGCCTATGGGCGCTTGCAACCCCAGGGGTGTCACATGCGCGTTGCCGACCCAATCGTAAACGAAAGGCAGCTAACTGTCTTTGTCGCACTAATATGAAAGAGTGACAGAGAGAGAAAACTATGATACGCTACTAAGCGATTGGCAACTTGGCTAAGCATCCTGAATCTCCTAAACGGAGCGAATTTGCAAAAGGGACGACTAAACTACTTTAATTTAAATTATATTATCTAGACTGCATAATTGCTTGTGTATCACAGAAAATCAGAAATATAACACAAAGTGTGGCCATCCTAAGATTTTTTTAATTTCCCGCTAAAATGGAAGTTCAGTCACACTCTGATGGTAACTTTATTTTTAAAAGCACTTTTCTTCACAATTTTGACAAGTGTCTCATTACTCATTATATTTTTCTTTCTTTATTATTTTTTTTTTATTTGACGATAGTAGACAACTGAGCTCTCAGTCCATCCGATGGAAAGCAGGAACTGAGGTAGATAGCTTTTTACTAAATTAGACAACTGGATGGATAAGATGTATTCTAGATGTGGCGCGTGTGCAAAATAGTTATTTGTTATACAAGGGTGCAAAGTTGTATTTTACCCGCGAGTATGAAATTGAAACACGAGCAAGCGAAAGGATTCTATAGTTGAACCACGAGCGAAGCGAGTGGTTCTAAAATAGAATCCTGAGCAGCGAGTGTTTTAACATACGAGAAGTAAAATACATTTGCACCCGTGTGTAACACAAAACTTTTCCCCTCACTATAGCGAGGAAACTCAAAAAAGGTAATTATTTGTTTACATTACAATCATCATCGGGTTAGTGATAATAATTTTTCAAATGCATCATGTATTTAATGCAAGATTTTGTCGCAGTAAACTTACCACGAAAAAGTAAACGCAGCACGATTTTAACACATTCCTGTAGTTGCACACCAACGCCAATGCATTATTAAATCATTCTCATTCATTATTTTTATAAAATTATAACAGAACACCCTGAAAGTTGTTTAGTTTACTATTTTTATGCGTGTTCGAGTCGGTAAATAAAGATTATAACCTATAATATTCTTTGACAATGTTGACGTTGACATTTTCTGCGTTTTGTGATTGCATCTAGTCATCTTATCATCATTCACTAAAGCAATTGTTACTTATGGAATTTTAGGATTTATATGTTAAAATAATCATATTATATAAAGGTTTGTATTTTACACTAAATTCTCAAACAAATTATTTAATTATCATTAATATGGAACAATTTCCATGAGCATTTTACGTTTTGTTATTCCAAAACCAAGATCATTACTTTGCCACACAAGTGAATAATATGCGTTTTTACACGTTCGTATTAAAGGATAAACGAGCACTTTACGAGCTAGTGAGGGGAAAAAGATATTTTGATTCAATGACACCAAAATTCGCAAAAGCCAAACGTTACTCACCGTTGCGTCGAAGTCGACCATTTTAACCAGGGCAACCCTAGCACATCTCACACTGCATCTAATTGTGATTTTAATCGATACAATCATAATCTATTCTATCTATTCCGAGCCTACAGTATCCCACTGCTCGGCAAAGGCCTCCCCCCATTTTCTTTAATCTGATGTGTCGAACTTAATAGGAGAGTTAACTAGTTAATAGGAGAGGCCTACGTCCAGCAGTGGACTATCATAGGCTGATGATGATGATGATAATGATGTGTCGATCATCCGGCCACTCCTTCAACAAAATTGAATTATAATCACCGAGTTAAAAAAACCGAGCTCTCCAAGAATACATCATCAGACACCGATTTGGTGTCATGGGAACCATCTCTAGTTCATACCCGTTCGATTAAGAAAAACTATTGAAAATCGGTTCACGATTTTCGGATATATCAAGTAACATAGGTAGTACAAAAATAAATTTATAGAATTGAGAACCTCCTGTTTTAAACTCGGTTAAAAGACAACCGAAAAATAAGGCCGCGAATTGCCGTCAAATACAACATGGACACCTGTGTATACACAACTAGTCTGAGCTAGTCTGATGATGATGACCTCTAGGTCATCATCAGACTAGCTCAGTCCACTGCAGGACGTAGGCCTCTCCTATTAACTATGCGTATAGACGCATTAGGAGGTAAATGCCCATAATCGCCACGCTGGGCAAGCGCATTGGCAATCGCAGTAATGTGTCCACTATGATGTCGCTGCTGCCCGTCATCAATCACATCAAAGAATGGTCTATGACATTTCAATCTTAGTCCACTCTAACGATCCCTCGGGAAGAGTTGGGATGGTGACAAACGTATTCCTACTGCCGTCACCACATGGCTAGTAGAGGTCAATTTAAACAAGATTTCCCACACGAATACAAACGCATAGTGAATAGAAAAACTGTTTTGATTCAATGACTCCAAGTAAATTTACGTACTGTATGATACATAATTCATTGATGCATAAAACATGCTTTGAGGAAAAGGGTAGGTACCTATACTAGTGAATTTCGATTTTAAGAAAATTGCAATAGTCAAATCTGATTTGAAGTATCACTGAGCATTTGTTGATAGAAAGAAGATTGATGATGGGTAGCAGCGTCATCATAGTAAGGTGCATTTAAACCAAACGATCTTTCGCTCATTATATCCCCCACTCTACGAAATCAACGAATTTCGACGAATCACGTTTTGTGTAACAAACGAATTTCGTAGATTGGGGGATAGAATGAGCGAATGCTCGTTTGGTGTAAATGCACCTTTAGATACACTACTGCAATCGCCAACCAGCTTGCCGCTTACGATTGTGGGCATTACCTGGGTGAATCAACTTTATTCGTGCGGTTTGTAAATTGGAGTTTCACTGGAGTCTAATGGCAATTTTAAGTATTTAACTACGAACCCGGCCGTGTGGTGACAGCAGTAAGAATACATTTGTCACCACCCCAACTCTTCCTGCGGGTGTCGTAAGACTCGACTAAGGGATTGAAGTGTCACTGACCATTATTTGACAAAAGATTGATGATGGGCAGCAGCGTCATCATAGTCAACACATTACTGCGATCGCCAATCCGCTTGCCTAGCGTGGCGATTGTGGGCATTTACCTCCTAATGCGTCTATACGCATAGTTAATAGGAGAGGCCTACGTCCAGCAGTGGACTAATCATAGGCTGATGATGTATGATGATATAACTACGAGCAATTATTGTATTGACAGTGTTAACACGTGACTAGATTTACTATCTAAAAAAAGAAAGTTAGTCCTTGATGTATTATTCAAATATACATGTATTCGTTGTTTTGATGTTCAAGTATTATGCTATGCAAATTACATGGCGCGCCATTTACATTACTGTTTACATATCCTTCATACAATTTTACACAAATGTATGAAATGACATGTATCCGGATCGAACCACGTCGTCTTTTTGTAACATTTGTATGTAGTATTTCGCATGTATATAGGGTGTAAATTTTATAAGGGCAATATCTTACCTACTATATATAAAAAAATAAATAAATATCTTGGGACATCATAAGGTGCATTCAGATTCAAACCAAACGAGCATTCGCTATTCTACTAAATCAACGAATCACGTTTTGTGTAACGATCCAATTTCGTAGAGTAGGGGGTTAGAATAGCGAATGCTCGTTTGGTCTAAATGCACCTTTACACAAATCTACCTAGTCCCACGGTAAACTCAATTAAGGCTTGTGATATGGGAACTTGGGAACCAGGTGACGATATATATAATAGATAGATTCATATAGATACTTAAATAGATACACAGCCATGAACAAAATTAATTGTGATAAATAAATACACAAATAATACCCTCGCCGGGATTCGAACCCGGAACCTCCAGCCAGATGTAGATGTCATAACAGCCTCTGTAGCCTAGTTGGTAGTGGGTTCGAATCCCGGCGATGGCATTATATGTGTATTTATTTATCACACATATTTGTTCCTTGGTCATGGCTGTCTATGTATTTAAGTATCTATATGTATCTATCTATTATACAGGGTGGTCCAAACCTTGACGTCAAAAATTTTTTTTTAGATTCCTCACGTCATGAGCTATCAGAATATACCCCATGTATGTTAGCCGATTTCTTGTAGTTTTCGAGTTATGAATTTTTGAAAAATTTTTTTGAGAAATTCTGAAATGAAGAAATTTATTAATAAAAAAAAACTGTTAGGTTTTTTAACAAGTTTCTTTTTGTAAAAGTATTACTACAAATAAAGCATTTACTGACAAAAAAATTAGCGTCCTCACTTTGATACAAGTAGGATAAAAAATACCAAATTCAAAATTTTACGCTAAAAACGCGTCAAAATAGCATTAATGTACGTAAATAAAAAAAATAAAACATATCCCAAGGATTTTTGGTAATGTAAAGACTGCCCTAGACCTTAAACCTTCGTAAAAGCAAAAAAAAAGTGATACTTAATAATGCGGATTTTTCAGAGTAGTCGGTCAAAAAAACTTAAAAAAAAACTTCTAAATTTTTTATTTAAAAATTAAGTGAAATTTCGTCTCTTTTGTTGTTCTTATCAATAAACAAAGACAGAGAATGCCACGAAAACTCAATTTGTGTAGTTATTCAAGTAATTTTTTACTAGTTTAAAATTTTAAGTTTATTTGACCGACTACTGCGAAAAATCCTCATTATTAAGTATCACTTTTTTTTTGCTTTTACGAAGGTTTAAGGTCTAGGGCAGTCTTTACATTACCAAAAATACTTGGGATATGTTTTATTTTTTTTATTTACGTACATTAATACTATTTTGGTGCATTTTTAACGTAAAATTTTGAATTTGGTATTTTTTATCCTACTTGTATCAAAATGCGGACGCTATTTTTTTTTTCAGTAAATGCTTAATTTGTAGTAATACTTTTACAAAAAGAAAATATTAAAAAAACCCAATAGTTTTTTTTTATTAATAAATTTCTTCATTCCAGAATTTCTCAAAAATTTTTTTTTCAAAAATTCATAACTCGAAAACTACAAAAAATCGGCTAACATACATGGGGTATATTCTGATAGCCCATGACGGAGGGAACCTAAAAAAAATTTTTTGATGTCAAGGTTTGGACCACCCTGTATATATCGTCGCCTAGTACCCACATCACAAACCTTAATTGAGCGTGGGACTAGGTCGATTTATGTAAAGATGTCCAAAAAATATTTCTTTATTATTATTTATTTATAACATTTAGTACAGATGGTCTTTTTTTCGCACTAGTACGAGATTTGGTTAAGTTAAAAATTTATACTCGTATATATATTCGTTTTTGAAATTGTTTTTTAAATCGAAATAATGTCTTCTTTCTGTAAGATGCTCATTTACGATAATTAAGGTATGTTTCCTCTGACAAGGCGATATTTTTTTTTCATACAATTTTTTTTCAAAAAAATTCAAAACAATTTGAATGCAGTTTTACTAAGTCTTAAAAATAAAATAAAGTCATCTGTCAGCAAAATACGCTATCTATGATATTTAAGGTACTAGTTTTCCCTCCATGTGGCATCGCCGTGGGATGGGACGCCCTGTATACTGTACCTATGTAATTACAAAGCTAATGGATTTAAATATTTAAATTGTATGTATTTGGCAAAAAGTGTGACCACGTGTCACGTGTGTGTATTATTGTCCTAGTTCACCATAAATATCTACGGTCACACGTGTTGCCAAATACATACAATTTCAATATTTAAATCTATTACCCTTACCTTAGAGTATCGTTGAATAAGTATTTTAAAATAGTACATAAGGATTTGGGGGACACCTATGTTCAGCAGTGGACGTCTTTCGGCTGACATGATGATGATGATGATGATGACATTAGGATACAAGTGCGAAAAACATAAAATTCGAAACGAGTGGCGATGTTTTAAATCGATACGAGTTACGAATTTCCTTTTTTCGCGTGTCTCGTACGACGTTTTTTAGTACAGATGGCCCTCCGAAGTTTTGGACCTGACGTAAAATGACCTACTTCTCGCATTAGAGCCTAACAAAACGCACCATCTGTACTAAAAATAAAGATTAACCCTTAACCAGGTTGTGATCTCATAGCGACCACTTAGCAAATGATTTTTTTCTGACGAGCAATATGCTTGTAGCAGCCACTAAATGTCATTGACGTATAGTCTTTAAACTGACAGATTTCTGAACGCACCCAAAATCGATGTGTCAGAACAAATTTCTTTGACGTTTTAGTTGTCAAATTCAAAAACAGAAAAAGTGGCAGATTTTGTGTGTTGCTCCAGATAATACTATTATTGTGTCGAAACAAATTACGGTAAGTGCTATGTGTCGATTTATTTTGGTAGTATACAAGGTAATGTAAGTGTAGTATGTCATAAATATTCACAGTAATAGTTTTTTACTTAAAATTTTTGCTCTTAAAATTTGTGGGCCCTATATGACCTCTGCCCATTTCGGTTTGGCACATAAGTGGTTTATATGTGACCACTGCCCGACTGGGCATTTATGTGAAATTTAAGGGTAAGTTCATTACCATGTAGGTCCACCCACTAAACATCTCAAGACTTACTGTAAGTATATAATTATAAGTTAGTTTTAAAGCGGATTTTGCTAAATGGCGTTTGAATGTAAAAATAAATATCCTTTTTTCTTACTTTTATTGTGGTATTATTTTGTCCATAATTACATTTAAACATAACAACTACCCCTTAAAACTTCAATGTATCGCCAGCAGCAGTGTTATTCACTAAGGAAACCGCCTTGCTGTCAGCGCTGTGTCAGTGCTGCGGCAGCGTCGAGCCTAAAAATGGTATTCACTAATGTACTTTAAACGACACTAGTGCTCAGCGACGAATGCGGCGTGAGCTGGAACTACATTGCGTCGAAAGTTTGACGTTTAATGTATGAACTTCGTATTCTCTAACGAAAAACAGCGACGAACTCGCCCACAACCTCGCTCACAGCCTCGATTCCTAATGTCAAATCAAACAGCTAGGATTTTAGACAAGGCTGTCTCGACATCGAGCTCGTTGACGAACGCAGCGTCGAATGTGTCAATAAGAGAATAGCATAGCAGGACAGTGGCCACATACGGAACACGTGGGCCTCCTGGTAACGAGCACAGGGCGTATATTGACCACCTGTTTTTTTTTGGAAATAATGTTTCTAAAAAAAAAACAAGAAATTAGTTTTTTATTGACGCTATTATCTATCGAAATCAGGATACGAAAGTGAAAAAATCGCCAGGCCTGTTTAAGGGTTAAGCGTACCAAAAGAAAGTTTTTTTCTTAAGTCAATATTTTCGGAAATAACCGCTCCTGCATGTAAAAAAATTGCCTCCCCTCGCCCAGTGCCCCTCTCGTCTAACTTTTGATCCGTGGGTCCAAAAAATGTGACAAAATTAAGAATAGTGGGGATATAGAATACCTACTTTATAATAAAACTATTTCGAACATAAGCGGTCCAGCCGTTTTTTAACCCTTAAATGCATAGTGATGTATATATGCATCATGTATTCTGGACTCTGTTGACAGCATCTCAGAATTGAAACTTGAATAAATTGTTGTCAGGTCATGCATTTAAAGGTTAAAACTACGAAACCCAACACTGAGCATGGCCCGACATGCTCCTGACCGGTTTTTATAGTATTAGTAAGATTTTCAAAATGGATAATTTTTTTTTGTTTTCCCAATGTCATTTTTTTAATCCAAGAAAGTGAATTTTAATGTCATGATTATCAAAGTCATAATCAAGCATGATCATGAATCAAATAGATATTATTGTTATAAAGGTGGATTTAGACCAAACGAGCGAATGCTGATTCTGTGCCCCCCCTCTACGAAATCAATGAATTTCGACGAATCACATTTTGTGTAGATAACGGACGAGTATCGCATGACTCTTCTCAGCGAAATCGCCCATGCCAAACGACCGGTAGGTCGACCTATGCTCCGTTTTAAGGACAGCTTGATACGTGACATGTTTTCGTTCGGCATCGATCACAGCAGCTGGGAGGTTGTGTCACAGGATAGAGACCATTGGAGGGAGACTCTAAGCAAAGGCGTTGTTGCACACGACAGCGCCTGGTTTGATCTCCTTTCTGCTAGGAGATAGTTGAGACACCAGCGCGCTGCCTTTCCTCCCGATTCGCCTAACACTGCATTTACTTATGCGAAGTGCGGTCGCGGCGGCTGCCGCTCCCGTATCGGTCTATTTAGTCACACCCGTAAGTGCTTAAATCATCTTTTATAGATGTTCCAGGCCAATGATGATGATGATCGTAGGATAGAATAAGCATTCGCTCGTTTGGCGTAAATCCACCTTAATATCAACATCATCAGCCTATCGGAGTCACTGCAGCTATGCAATTCTCTTATTCACACATTCGACGCTGCGTTCGTTAACGAGCTCGACGACGAGACAGCCTTCACTTCGACGTAGAGCGCTAAAACGGTATTCACTAACATAGAACAGCTCGTCGTGGAACTGTAGGCGGTAACTCTCGACGCAGTGTAGTTCCAGCTCACGCCGCATTCGTCGCCGAGCGCTAGTGTCGTTTAAAGTACATTAGTAAATACCATTTTCAAGCTCGACGCTGCCGCAGCGCTGACACAGCGCTGACAGCAAGGCGGTTTCCTTAGTGAATAACACTGCAGGACATAGGCCTCTGTCACTAGAAAAAGCTGGCAAATTCAAAGCGAAGAGCTCTCTGCTAACACTATATTTGAATTTGCTGCCTTTTTCACGGACAGTGTTGGATCGAGTATATACAGTGTGCTACCATGACCTAGGAATTTACCAAAATGGATAATAACCTCGTAAGGCCCACCATACTATTTTCATTAAACCATATTTTGAACCTTGCTTTGTAAGGAATAGTGGTAAACATCGTTTGTTTGTGAAAACAACGAAACAAAGGAAATGCGACTTTATTAAGTTTATGAAAGGTTTAAATTTCATTGAATTGGAGTGTGCATTGTAATGTACATTGGGCCTTACGAGGATAATATGCATTACTAGTAATCGTTTTCAAGTATTAACATTTGACAAATATTTAAATTGACCGTACAATTAAGTTTACTTCCTCCGAACGATTAATGTAACGCGTGTACTGCTTAGCTGTCAAACGTTGCGAGTGGCTGCGATCTGTCATTGTCAAGTGCAAATTAACGATTAGCTTTGAAGTACATTGCTTCACAATTAACTTTTCTTAGAAAGTTAATTATTTTTAAAATTTGAATTTTGTATGAAATACGCTCATAGTTTGGCTAAAAACCTGCATCGCATTCCTCGGTTTCAATAAAAGCCTGTATTACGGTAACACACTTTATACCTACACAGTAGTGGTACTACTTAAAAACACGAATTTTGCGATACAGCGAGGAAATGCCGCCAGCGTCATCGGTACAATGCCACATGGGCCAATCTTAGGTAAAGGTTAGGTTAGTTAAATTAGTTAGATTTAATTTATGTACATAAACTTATTTGTAATTAGCCGTGTGGTGACGACTGTAAGAATAAAGTCACCACCTCAACTCCTCCTGCGAGTGTCGTAAGAGTCGACTAAGGGATTGAAGTGTCACTGACCATAATTTGATAAAAGATTGATGATGGGCAGCAGCGTCATCATAGTGGACACATTACTGCGATCGCCAATACGCTTGCCCAGCGTGGGGATTATGGGCATTTACCTCCTAATGCGTTTATACGCACAGTTCATAGGAGAGGCCTACGTACAGCAGTGGACTATCATATGCTGATGATGATGATGACATAAATTGTAAAAAAAAATAAGGACCGATAAAAAAAACACAAATTAAAATATTTCATAAAATACTTTGATTTGTTCTACAAAAAAATATTTCGTTGATTCGTTAATCCGTAGGATTTTACGACTAACCTCGTAAACCAGAGGTCAGAGGTCACAGGATACCTCACGCTGGACCAGGATGACATAAATTATAGAGCAATAGCACCATTACCGGGAATGAGGGAAATACATGGTTTTGGTACTTAAATATGCGTAAATACTGTGAGTATGGGTACCAGGAATTATTCGAAATCAAGGATTTTTATTTTCCGAAACCCGTGACAATTGTCGCAAGGTTTAGTAAGTAAAGGATGCTTAGCCAAGTTGCCAATCGCTAACGCTTAGTAGCGTAGCCTATCGTAGTTTTTCCTGTCTGTCACTCTTTCATATTAGTGCCACAAAGACAGTTAGCTGCATTTCGTTTACGGCTGACGATTAAGCGTTAGCGATTGGCAACTTGGCTAAGCACCCAGGAATTATTGGAAATCAAGTATTTTTATTTTCCGAAACCCGTGACAATTGTCGCAAGGTTTAATATAGTTTTTCATTAAATCTTGACATGGGGTTCGGTTTATGTCGGAATTTCGCTATAACTGTCGTGTCTTTAGTGACAATTGTAATTTTGCTTCGCAAAAAAGTAGTTATTTACTGCTGATTTTTGCACTACATTTTATCTTAGTGGCAAACAAACGCACGGCCCTTCCGATGGTAGAGGTAACAGTAGCCTATAGACGCCCCCGATTGGAGAAACAGAAAATTTACAATTGTAGCACTTGTCAACGTGGTGAAATTGGGGCCTGCAGACCCTGCAGTGCTTAAGTTTACTCTTAAAAAGGCTGTCTTCTCAGCACATTTGCGTTCACTGCTGAACAGATGACACTTCCAAAAATGCTTTATCCACTGCTAAAATTGCAAACTACTCCTGAATTATATAATTCAAGAATGCAATCCATTATGTGCAATAGTTTCACTATGCTTGCTTTTTGCTACGTCCCTATGACAAATGGCCTCTATCTAGGTAGCCTATTAGATCGTGGTAGATCTAACCTAGTGGCGAAACTATTGGTCTTGAAGAAAAGAGACTTAACAAATGACATTGGTAAGTAATTTGCTACTATACACCTAAATGGAAAATTTAAGGATCAATCTATCCATGCCCTCAATAAGTTTATCTCGACGTCATTTGACACTTATATTTTTAACCATAAACAAAACCTATGGTCTACACAACTTCATGAAGCATTTTTCGAGTATTAACTACATGTTTCCGTACTCCAATATTGTATCAGAAAGAGCATTACCATGTTTATTTAAAACATCCACAACAAAGGACTCGTACAAACATTAGGTCGGCCATGTCCGTCGAATATCCATGGCCATCGCCATCATACTGCCCGTACTGAGAGTACATACGACGGGCAATTTAAACACGGCAAGTACTTGTGAACTGCCCTGACGACTCCAACTTTAGGGGAGCAATGACCTATATCCTAGCCGGGCATTCACACTCAAAAACGCGCCAAGCACCCAGCTCAATAAAAACTAAACTAAACCCTATCTTTCACACACTAAAATACACTTCTAATCATAGACAATAACCTATTTACGCGTGTAAAAAAGACCTAAATAAATTTTCCCGCCAAAAGCAATTTAACTTCTATCCCGATCAAATGCGTTCGAAATTTAAATTTAGAATTTTGAATGAAAGGCGTTTTTCCACTGTTAAACGCCGTGAAGTTTATGTTTTTTAAGAATTTATACCCGATGCGGTGGTGCGTCGGTTATTTTTAAGCTATCCCGAAACTTTATTACATACTCTTACGTAATTAATAGCTTTTATTGGATCCTTAAGGACTAAAACCGCCTGATTGAACTGCTAGTTTGGGGAATGTAGAAACACTTGATGTTTCAAGTTTGGCTGATGATCTGGGGCCCGTTTTTCGAAAGCTTGTAACTTGTAATACAAGTGGAAGTCTCTTTTTGGCACTATTAATTGGATAAGGACTTCCACTTTTAATACAAGTTACAAGCTTTCGAGAAATAGGCCCTAGTGCCCGTAATTTTCATGCCGATGACATCAATTTGACGACTCGCTCCATTTGTGAAATTTAATAATACCTACTTGATACGTGTTTTACGTTAAAGCGGATTCTGTTTTCTACGTAATTATTGAAATTTGTTACAATTTCATTTAAATGTATTTATAAAAATAAATCAAATGGTTTTATGTACGTTTCACGTATCAAGTAGGTATTATTAAATTCCACTCTTGAAGTCATTTGTACATGATTAAAATGATTAATACTTAACAATAAAACTATTTAGGATTACCCTAAATGGAGCGTGACGTCAAATTGATTCATCGGCATGAATATTACGGGCCCTGCTGATAATATTTTTCAATGAACTAGACGGAGATTAAAAATATAGCATACTTTTTTTTCTTAACACTCTTGCTTTGAATGTTAGTCCTTTAAGGTTTGATTATAAATACATAAATAATAAATAAATAAATATCTTGGGACATCTTACACAAATCACACGGTAAGCTCCATTAAGGCTTGTGATGTGGGTACCAAAGCGACTACAATTACACGAGTACAATAGATAACTAAAATACCTAGAATAGATACTTAAATACATAGACAGCCACGATC